>JAGVVM010019252.1:0-23191 GCA_019149425.1 Psidium friedrichsthalianum | reverse complement strand
AATTTGACTGAAGTTATGTTGAGTCGATAACTCATGATAAATCCTTTGATAGCTTTGAATCATACGGCAATGAACTAGGAAACATTGTGGTGAGGAGCTAGGTATGCCTATCCGGTGGCACTTATTGGATTACAAGCTAGGTCATTGAATTCCCACTTGGATGCACATGTTTGCGTAACAATTTTCAGTCTAAGAGTGGTTTTTTTCAGTCAATTGCAGGCACCAGTGGAGTTCACACAAGTACTAGGTAAATCTCACGCGTGAAGTATGTGTGATTGTTGGTCATTATTAGCTTAGTGAGTTCGTGCCAATGTTTCAAAAAGGTCACGTTTAGAAGATGTCATTCTATCTTCCAAGCCATACACTCCTCATATACATCCTATTAATAAGTAAGTACATTTCATTCGTCCTATTATAAAACTCGAATTGTGTGAATAATGTATTGCTTATGTGAGCCTGATCCATTTAGTCGTATGATGGCTCTCATAGAAATTTGCTTGAGTTTAGAAAAGAAAACAAAAAGAAGAAAAGTATGTTAAGACTTAAAAAAAAATTGTTGATCTTTTGAAATGGGCATTGGGATTTGCATATCAAAATTGATGGATGAAAGCTGAGCATTTCGTTCTCGTTCCCCACGCATCTTCTTCTTAATTAAAAATTATACACCGGCCTTTGCTTCTTTCTTTTGGCGCTCCAGTGTGCTGACTGATTGATCTCATCAACTAACAATAAGTTATTATCATTACTTTGCAGCCGTACGGAGCTGTACATTTGTACACACAGTTATGAAGTTATTCTCTCAATGTTAAGCTTCAAATTCTTGCAATTGTTTATCACTGCATGTGTCCCTGCAGAGGATGGGCTTTGAACATCTTATGTGCCATCCACTCAACTCGATTTTTGCGCCCTCGAAAGTTTGCGAATCGAAATTTAATGTGGCTGAACAATGGACCACTTCAATTTTTAACAGCGAAATAGCTTCACATAAAATGTGGCATGTGAAAAACATCACACATTTAATATAGTCGAAGTTGATATTTTTTCTCGAGAGAGAATTGATTGAAGAAAATGGACTTTGAAGCTATACTGGACAAGTCAAAAGTGGTGTATTAATATGTGTTTTATTATGAGTCTGCAACCATTTTAGCAGCGGAAGTAGTAAATTTGGTAATCAATCTATCTTGTGATGATGTTTTCGAGTTGCTCATACTTGACCAAGGGGCACAGGCATATAAAGTGTGAGGAAGGAACTGGACAACGTTTTCGTGCGTTTAATATAAGGGCGGTGATTTTCAACATGACACGACATGTAATTAAACAAATTTTTGGGTTCGTTAGAAGTGTGTGTGTCATTAAAGGGCATAATTCCAATCATTTCTTATGGCGGTTAGCATGCTTTTAGACACGAATCAAGACATTTAAGTTAACATGTTAATGTTGTGACATTTTGAAATTCGACCCATTTTTCGGGATTTATGAAAATGAATGGATATATTTCACTAATGCACTTTAGGTAAACTCACTCGAAATTGATTACTCTCGAAATGACTAACCGGAAGGGAAAGGCTGGCTGGGAATTTAAGTATGTGGACCTAATTAACGGTCGATACACGTAACTTCTAAAAGCCGCCCGTTAATCTGAAAATTACTAAAGTCACAATCAAGTGAATTTGGTCACGAATGGAGTTCTGAGACTGGGTAACAAATTTTCACGGATGTCGCCGCCGTCATTTTGGACATCGACTCGTTTGGTTTAGCAATTTGTTGTTTCACTTCGAATAGCCGAGAAAAAATGATGTTAGTTTAGAAAAACCATTTTACCCCTAGGTTACGATAGATTCCCTAGATTGTCGGTGGGAATGTTGTGGATTTAATTAAAATTTTATGCTCGTAAATTCTCGCGTCTACAATTGTTTACGCTTGAGCCCTGACTAGTCCAAAATTAGCAGATTGCCAGACATTGTCTTGTTAAGAGTCAAATCCATCAAATCAATCAAGCCAGTCATCAAATCAATCATTCAACCATTCAACCATCATGTCAATCACCTTTATGTCATTTCAAAGAATAATGCAAGTTTTTTCCTCTCTTTTTGGATGAATTCTGACTCTTTCTCCTCACTCCCTCCCCTCATTTTGGCCGACCACCCCTCTTCCCTCTCCTCTCTTTTTTTTTCCTCTCAGCCGTCCCTCATCTGCTGCCCTTGTTACCGTCCTACTGCCGCCGGAGCTGCACTACCGGCCACCTCTAGATGCCGGTGAGTCTCGGCGACCTTCCATCGTCTCTACTTCCCTTTTTTTCACCCAAGAATAGCCCTCGAGTCAGCCCGTCCTTTGTCCCCTTATTCTGTCGCTGTGTAGTCGCTGTTGTTGTGACCGTGCCGCCACCGTTTGACTCCGTTATGGGTTGTTTTAGATTGATTTTGAGGTAAGTTTACTCTCTAATCTTTGAGTAGGATGATAGGTTATCCTTGGAGTGATATTAGAATGGATTTAGGCTTTATTTAGAGAAGTTTTGGTGCAAAAATGTGAGTTGATCTGGATATGGGTACTATTCATGATGTGGTGCTGTTCACGAGCGATCGAGCACTGTTCACGGGTATCGGGTGTCATAGGTGAAGTCTGTGTGTCGTGAATTGAAGTTAGGGATTGTGGATTGAAGTTTGCGTGTGATTGATTGAGATTTTACCGTAGGTTGAAAAAGTGCACTATTCACGTGCCGGAGTTACTATTCACGCCAACCTAGCACTATTCACTATGTTGGGTTACTGTTCATAGGTAGATACATTAGTGTTTGCAGTTTATTCACGTGAATTCGAAGTTGAAAATGCATACTTAGCCTTGTGGTGTCATAGATGACAACTTTCGGTGAAGTTTGTGTGTATTTAGGCATATGAGAGTGATTACGAATTATGTTAGAAGAGTGTATTTGAATGTCCAAAATTGTGCGTTGATTGATTGGTCAAGTTGGAATAGATTATTTATATGTTTGGTGATAGTCGTGAGTTTTGAACTGGTTATGATTGTACAAGTGCAATGTAGTGATATTTATTGTTATCAACATGTGCTTGGCTATTTGTGTGTCGATGATTTTTAAGCGATTGTGAACCCTTTACGCGGGGAGTAGTATGGCATGATGCATTTTACGTGGGGAATGGGAGAAATAAGAGAGTTCAGTTGTGCCCCCTAATGCGTTTGACACGGGGCAGCTGGAGTGATAAGGAAATTCATTAATGCGCCTTGATGCGTTTGACGCCAGGTAACTGGAGTGATAACGAAATTCGTTAATGCACCATGATGCGTTTAACGTGGGGGGTAACTGTAGTGATAAGGAAATTCATTAATGTGCCATGATGCGTTTGACATAGGGTAGCTGGACTGATAAGGATG
Organism: Psidium friedrichsthalianum; assembly: GCA_019149425.1. Classification (NCBI taxonomy): domain Eukaryota; kingdom Viridiplantae; phylum Streptophyta; class Magnoliopsida; order Myrtales; family Myrtaceae; genus Psidium; species Psidium friedrichsthalianum. The sequence continues at coordinate 19,804 of JAGVVM010019252.1, read as the reverse complement.
CCAACTTGATGCGTTTAACGTGGGTTGAGTATAGACCAGATGCGTTTAACGTGGGTCATGTTTATGAGATTTGAAGGTAGTGAACTGAATATGAATCTCAATTGTGCTATGCTAATCTGGATTTTGAGTTCGAACATATGAATATTGATAATGTACGTACATGTTTTCTAGTGGTTGATGGCTTGGTGGCCTGGTTTTGCATTTTAGGCTTGTCTTAGGAGTATTGTGTCAATACTGAGCACGGATTGGGGAGCGAGCTTATTGAATTTGTTCCATTATTATAATTTCCCACCTTTTAGATCCTAGGCATGGAATGAGTGGGTTCCATACCATTATTGGGATCCATCGAAAAATTTTGACAATATAGGTGAACAGATACCATTAGTGGAGCTGAGTGTGTTAAGGTATGTTAGCAGTGTAGGGTAGATGTAGGAGGATGTGTTTTGGAAATCTCACCTTTTAATGGCAGGAAGTTCAAACATGGGAGAGAGACATGCTTGTTGGCCCGCTCCAGGGTTTCGACATTCCTTATGAGGAGTGGTGATTGAGACTTACGTCGGCGCTCCACCTAATGGTGGTGACCATCCTGATATCGGTTAGGTAGACTCCGAGAGGGGACGAGGAGAAGATTTCGATCTCGGAGAAGATTCGATGGAGTCAGACCCTGATGAGGAGCAAATGAGTCCGATCTGGAGGAGATTCCATCATGAAAGGATAGCAAGATAGATGACAAGTTGGGAGCCCAGTGTTCCCTTTTGTTGATTAATCTTTCGATAGGGGTAATAGATAGGTTGGCCATAGGGCCCTTTTGATAAGATATGGTTGCGTGGACTTTGGCTTGTAAGCCATTCTTTGTGAATGCTATGCCTAATGTTTTTTTTTTTTATATGAGGTGACAATTCTAGTATTGTGTAATGTCTCTCTTCGATTCCCCTTCTTTGTATATGGTTTGGGTTTGCGTTGGTCACTTCAATTAGCATTATCTCTGAGCATTTTAGTTGGCGGTCGGCAATAATCCTAAGATGTCACATTCTGTTCGATCGTTTAGAGGCGGGATGTCGCAAGCTCGTAGTGTCGGGGTTTAACAAATGTGTTGTTTGCTCAAACACGATGCAATTAGATATGTTTGATGAAGACTTGGGTTATGCCTCAAAAAGTTTATACAGGTTACACTCATACAACAGACAAATAAAATGATGAAATTAATAAATTTATACAAATAGTCAGTAAACATGAAGAAACGCTAACTCAATAGTACACTTTGGATCAATATAAAGTAAAATTATTCATTACTAAAAACGTTAAGGGTTTTTCCGTATGGGTACATTTAATTAAGTTATAAGTAATTAATTGGTCTAATAAAAGAGCAGGTATAAGGCTTCTAATCAGTTTAATATGGGGCTAGGTTAAGTTAAGCATGGTATGTGATGAGATGGTCGCTAAAGTCCTATAAACTAAAGCTCAAATCTCCTCTAACCCTATTGCACAAAATTAACCTCACATAAATAGTCATCATTAAAATGTGACTGGAAGGCAATTCTCATTGAACCATGTAATACATAAATTGATAGAGGAGAAGCTTTTGAGCATGATTTCATTATATTTTGATCAAGAACGATGGATCCCAAAACAAGGTTAGTAAATTCCTCTAACTCAATTATAATGATTAGTGTATTTAATGGTAGTGATCCTAAGGGTTACTTAGGTATAATACGGAATCTTATAGTGCGCACTCAGAGCCTCCATAATTTGGATTCTTGAAATCAAGCTTTGGTTAATTTTGAAATTTCTTTTATTCGGCAAAAATTATTTTGGACCACATATTCGATTGTGCGCGACAAGGTAAGAAAAACATGTGAAGATCACGCTGGGCCACTTGCTGCTGGTATTTTGGCATATGTTAGCCACGTGCCCGATCCTTCTTACACGTGTAATGCATCACCAACAGATGCATGAATGTGCATGGTTGACATCAAAAATGATGTTCACATATTCTAAATGCTCAAACCTATATGAATTTGTTGACTCGACTTGACTAGTTGACAATTTGACCGAGCTTTCGATCGGTTGAACTAGTCGAATATTGGAGTGAATCCACGATCGGGAGGGGATGGAGCGTGCTTGAAAACTTGATCACATGCGAAGCATTGTGCTGCACTGGGGCTCAACATCGAGCACTATAGTGAAGCGTGGCAAGTCTAATAAGAAGTTTCAAGTTACCACATGCTCATATCATTATGCTTGCCAAGTGGTATATTTATTTTATATGTTTGATGTTTTATGGATTGAAAATATGTAAGAAACCCATAAAACAAGTGTATTGTTTGGGGTATTGTTCCCCATATTACTATGATTTTCGAAATGCAGAAGCATGTTCACATGTTTATGGCCACATATAGATTTTGTAGAAGGGTAATTTGATTAAATGGGTGTATGTGAGGTTTTAACATGTATTGTTATGTGGATTATGTCATGTATTCTTAGTGACAAAATTACCCTTGTCTCCAACTCTAAAATCACATGGAAATATGGTGAATGTGAATATAGAGCTTATATCATAAGTTTCAAATATTCAATTGGTTGTGACTGCCAAAGTAGCATACTTGGTTGGGTTTGAGAATGACTTGTTAATTCATATTGAGTAGGATGTCTTCTTTATAATGCGTCCTATAACTTCCAAAAGAGATTATTGTGATTATCTCATGGAAGGACTACATGTATAACTTATGAATGATTGTATTGATTTGGTCTGATGTTTCATACACCCAAAGGTAGTGAATTTAACCCAGGTGTGTAAATACAATTCTCATGGCCATTATATGTGAGAGTATACAAAATGAATGTCATATATTTTAGCCTAAAATGATTACATGATGATTATATATAACTCTCACAAGATAAATATTCCACATATGTTAAGTATATTATTGATTATTTTCCAGTCATTTTTCGTGAATACAACAACTGCATAGCGATAGAGGTATTACTCATTTCAAATTTTAAGGAAGTGGAGGTACGATTTCCTGTTTGAGATGAAGCTGGCGAATATTATATTTCTCTTATGAAGTATAAGCCGCATATCTCATTGTATTAAGTGAGGAATCCTAAAAAAGACTATGCTGCTTAGAAAAAAGTAGCAGCCGTTGCCTTGTTACCTATGAGCGATTCATTAAGGGAAACACTCGAAAAGTATTTTTTGCAGTCGACTGCACTGAAAGAAAACGATGGAAACCTTAGAGCTAAGAATCATATCTCGTCTAATGTTGAGAGTGGTACACATCCTGTAGGACCTTAACATTAGGTATGATGGTTTTGGTAGGGTTAGAGATTATTCTTAAAGATGATAGGCAATTAGAGATTTAGCAAATAATACTCATAACAGGAAAATATGATAACATGGTCATTCTTAACATGCTAGGCTCAAAGGACGTAACCTGTTAAGAAAGATGGTGATCGACTAACCTTTTCAAAAGATTGGTTGCATCCAGTTAAATTTAACTATTATTTATTTTTTACACTCCCAATGATATATATACATTGCCTTAAGTAGCTGAAAAAGTTATTTTTAAAAGGACATCACAAAAAACAGTCTTATCCCAATCACATCTCGAGAGAAAGTGTGAAAAGGCTGATAAAGCCGACACCCTACCTAACCATACTATTAAAAGTGATCTAGAGACTTATGTAGATTATGTAGAGGTAAAATGACTAAGATAAGAAAAAACTATAGTCCATATTTGCCTATTGGATGGTCATCATATTGATATTAGGGGACCCTAACGGCATTTTATTTCGTCACATTTAATGATGATTATTCATGTATAGTTTTATATAAACTTGACTAAGGAAAAAGTCTAGATTTCTCGACAAGTTCAAGATTTTTTTGGACTAAAGTTAGTCCAAAAATTTGAACTTGTCGAAATCTAGACTTTTCCTTAATCAAGTTTATATAAAATATACAATGAATAATCATCAATTAAATGTGACGAAATAAAATGCCGTATAGGGTCCCTAATATCAATATGAATGACATCCAATAGGCCAAATTATGGATATAGTTTTTTCTTTATCTTAGTCATTTTAACCTCTACAATAATCTACATAAGTCCTAGATCACATTTTAAGAGAGGTAGGGTAGGGTGTCGGCTTTTATCAGCCTTTTCACACTTTCTCTCGAGATGTGATTGGATAAGACTGTTCTTTATGTAGATGTCTTTTAACAAATAACTTTTTCAGCTACGTAAAGAATGTATATATATCATTGGGAGGTAAAATATAATATGTTAAATTTACTGGATAGCAACCAAGCTTATTTGAAAATGGTAGCGATCACCATCTTTCTTAAAGGTTACGTTCTTGTGAGCCCTAGCTGTTAGGAATGACCAATGGTTTCATATTTTCCTTTATGAGTATTATTTCAAATCTCTTAAATCTGCCTATCATCTTTAAGACATAATCTCTAACCCTACCAAAACCATCATACCTAATGTTAAAGAGTCCTACAGATGTGTACCACTCTCAAAATTAGACGAGATATGGTTCTTAGCCTCTAAGGTTTCCATCGTTGTCTTTCAGTGCAGTCAGCTAGCAAAACACTTTTCGAGTGTTCCTTAATGAATCGCTTCATAGGTAACAAGCAAACGTGGCTGCTCTTTTTCTAAGCAGCATAGTCTTTTTAGGATTCCTCACTAATGACAATGAGATATGCGGGCTTATACTTCATAAGAGAAATATAAATATCGCCAGCTTCATCTCAACAGAAAATCGTCCCTCCACTTCTTAAAATTGAAATAGTAAGTACTCTACTATCGCTATGAAGTTGTTATTCACAGAAAAAATGACGAAAAAATAATCAATAAATATAGTTAACATAATGTGAATATTTATCTTGAGAGTTATATATATCATCATGTAATCATCTTTTAGGCAAAATATATGACATTCATTTGTATACTCTCACATAATAATGGCCATGAGAATGTATTTTAACTGGGTTAATTCACTACCTTTGGGTGTATGAAACACTCAGACCAATCAATCATCAATCATAAGTTATACATGTATCCTTCCATGAAATAATACACAAAATCTCTTTTGGAAGTATATGACGCATTATAATAGAAGACATCTACCTCAATATGATACAAGTCATTCTCAAACGCAACCAAGTATGCTACTTGGCAGTCACACCCAATGAATATTTGAAACTAGGATATAAGCTCTATATTTCACATTCACCATATTCATGTAATTTTAGAGTTGGAGACAAGGGTAATTTGTCACTAAGAATACATGACATATCCACATAACAATAACATGTTAAACCTCATACACCCAGTTAATAAATTACCCTCTACAAAATCTATATGTGGCATAAACATGTGAAACATGCTTCTGCATTTCGAAAATCATAGTAATATGGGGAAAAAATACCCCAAACAATACACTTGTTTAGGGTTTCTTACATATTTCAATCCAAAAAGCATAAACATATAAAATAAAATAACCACTTGGCAAAGCATAATGATATGAGCATGTTGGTACTTGAAACTTCTTATTAGACTTGCCACGCCTCACTAGAGTGCTCGATGTGTGAGCCCCAGTGCAAGCACATGCTCCGCATGTGATCAAGTTTCAGCACGCTCCATACCCCCCCGATCGGTTGGATCAAATCAATGATTCGACTAGTTAAACCGATCGAAAGGCTCGAGTCAAATGGTCAAACTAGTCAAGTCGAGGTCAACAAATTCATATAGGTTTGAGCATTAGAATGATGTGACATCATTTTGATGTCAACCATGCACATGCGATGCACCTGTTGGTGATGCTTACACGTGGAAGAAGATGCTGGCACGTGGCTAACATATGCTCAATACCTAGCAGCAAGTGGCCCCAGCGGTGATCTTCACATGGTTTTTCTACCTTGTCGAGCACAATCTGAATATGTGGTCAAATTAATTTTTGCCGAATAAAGAATTTCAAAAATTAGCCAAAGCTTGATTTCAAGATCCAAATTATGGAGGCTCTGATGCACATATAAGATGCGATTATAACCTTAAGTAACACCTTAGGATCACTACAATTAAATACACTAATCATTATAATTGAGTAGAGGAAATTACTAACCTGTTGGGGATCCATCGTTCTTGATGCAAAATATCAATGAATCAATGCTCAAAAGCTTCTCCTCTATCAATTTATGTATACATGGTTCAATGAGATTGCCTTCCACGTATCACATTTTATGATGACTATTTATGTGAGGTTATTTGTGCAATAGGGTTAGAGGAGGGATTTGAGCTTTATTTATAGGACTTTAGCCAGACCATCTCATCACATACCAGGCTTAACTTAACCTAGCCCCATATTAAACTGATTAAGAAACCTTATACCTGCTCTTTATTAGACCAATTATTAATTATAACATTAATTAATGTAGCCCATACGGAAAAACCCTTAAAGTTTTTAGGTAATGAGTAATTTTACTTTATATTGATCCAAAGTGTACTATTGAGTTAGCGTTCTTCATGTTTAATGACTATTTGTATAATTTATTTAATTTCATCATTTATTTCTTTGTATGAGTGTAACCTGTATAAACTTTTGAGGATAAAAAAGTCTCATCCAAAACATATCTAATTGCATCGTGTTGAAGCAAACAACACATTTGTTTACACCCGAACACTACGAGCTTGCGACATTCCCGCCTCCAAACGATCGAAAGAATGTGACATCTTAGGACTTATTGCCGACCCCAACTAAAAGCTCAGAGATTAATGCTAATGAAGTGAACCACGCAACCCAAACCATATACAAAGAAAGGGGAATAGAAGAGAGACAATACACCATACTAGAATGTCAACCTCATATAAACAGTAGCATAGCATTCACAAAGAGATGGTTACAAGCCAAGTCCACAGCAACCATATATATCAAAAAAGGGCCTATGGCCAACTATTCTAGTACCCCTATCGAAAGATTATCAACAAAAAGGGAACACTGGGCTCCAGAACTTGTCATCTATCTTGCTATCCTTTCATGATGGAATCTCCTCCAGATCGGACTCCATTTGCTCCTCTCAGGGTCTGACTCCATCGATCTTCTCCGAGATCGAAATCTATCTCCATCGGTCCCTCCTCGGAGTCTACCGAACCGATATCAGGATTGGTCACCACACCATTAGGTGGAAGCGGCCGACGTAGAGTCTCAATCACCAAACTCCCTCATAAGGAAGTCGAAACCTGGAGCGGGCCAACAAGCATGTCGCCATGTTGATATTCCATGCCATTAAAAGGTGAGATTTCAAAACACATCCTCCACATCTACCCATACAATGCTAACATACCGTAACACACTTCATGCTCACCTACTGGGTATCTGTCACCTAGGTGTCAAAATTTTTCGATATCCCAAAAGGCTATGGCAACCCACTCATTCTCATGGGCTAGGATCTAAAGGTGGGAAATATATAATAATGAGAACAAATCTCAATAAGCTCGCTCCCCAATCCTTGCTCAGGATGACACATAAGCCTAAGCAATCCTAAAATGCAAAACCAGGCCACCAAAGCCATCAACCACTAGAAAACATGTACGTACATTATACATATTCATATTCGAACTCAAAATCCAGATTAGCATAGCACAATTGAGATTCATATTCAGTTCACTCCTTCAAACTCAAACATGACCCACGTTAAACGCATCTGGTCTATACCTCAACCCACGTTAAACGCATCAAGTTGGCATCCTTATCAGTCCAGCTACCCTATGTCAAACGCATATGGCACATTAATGAATTTCCTTATCACTACAGTTACCCCACGTTAAACGCATCATGGTGCATTAACGAATTTCGTTATCACTCCAGTTACCTGGCGTCAAACGCATCAAGGCGCATTAATGAATTTCCTTATCACTCCAGCTGCCCCGTGTCAAACGCATTAGGGGCACAACTGAACTCTCTTATTTCTCCCATTCCCCACGTAAAATGCATCATGGCCATACTACTCCCCGCGTAAAGGGTATCACAATCGCTTAAAAATCATCGACACACAAATAGCCAAGCACATGTTGATAACAATAAATATCACTACATTGCACTTGTACAATCCTAACCAGTTCAAAACTCACGACTATCACCAAACATATAAATAATCTATTCCAACTTGACCAATCAATCAACGCACAATTTTGGACATTCAAATACACTCTTCTAACATAATTCGTAATCACTCTCATATGCCTAAATACACACAAACTTCACCGAAAGTTGTCATCTATGACACCACAAGGCTAAGTATGCATTTTCAACTTCGAATTCACGTGAATAAACTGCAAACACTAATGTTCTACCTATGAACAGTAACCCAACATAGTGAATAGTGCTAGGTTGGCGTGAATAGTAACTCCGGCACGTGAATAGTGCACTTTTTCAACCTACGGGTAAAATCTCCAATCAATCACACGCAAACTTCAATCCACAATCCCTAACTTCAATTCACGACACACAGACTTCAACCTATGACACCGATACCCGTGAACAGTGCTCGATCGCTCGTGAACAGCACCACATCATGAATAGTACCCATATCCAGATCAACTCACATTTTTGCACCAAAACTTCTCTAAATAAAGCCTAAATCCATTCTAATATCACTCCAAGGATAACCTATCATCCTACTCAAAGATTAGAGAGTAAACTTACCTCAAAAATCAATCTAAAACAACCCATAACGGAGTCAGAACGGTGGCGGCACGGTCACAACAACAGCGACTACACAGCGACAGAATAAGGGGACAAAGGACGGGGCTGACTCGAGGGCTATTCTTGGGTGAAAAAAGGGAAGTAGAGACGATGGAAGGTCGCGAGACTCACCGGCATCTAGAGGTGGCCGGTAGTGCAGCTCCGGCGGCAGTAGGACGGTAACAAGGGCAGCAGATGAGGGACGGCTGAGAGGAAAAAAAAAAGAGAGGAGAGGGAAGAGGGGTGGTCGGCCAAAAATGAGGGGAGGGAGTGAGGAGAAAGAGTCAGAATTCATCCAAAAAGAGAGAAAAAACTTGCATTATTCTTGAAATGACATAAAGGTGATTGACATGATGGTTGAATGGTTGAATGATTGATTTGATGACTGGCTTGATTGATTTGATGGATTTGACTCTTAACAAGACAATGTCTGGCAATCTGCTAATTTTGGACTAGTCAGGGCTCAAGCGTAAACAATTGTAGACGCGAGAATTTACGAGCATAAAATTTTAATTAAATCCACAACATTCCCACCGACAATCTAGGGAATCTATCGTAACCTAGGGGTAAAATGGTTTTTTCTAAACTAACATCATTTTTTCTCGGCTATTCGAAGTGAAACAACAAATTGCTAAACCAAACGAGTCGACGTCCAAAATGACGGCGGCGACATCCGTGAAAATTTGTTACCCAGTCTCAGAACTCCATTCGTGACCAAATTCACTTGATTGTGACTTTAGTAATTCTCAAATTAACGGGCGGCTTTTAGAGTTACGTGTATCGACCGTAATTAGGTCCACATACTTAAATTCCCAGCTAGCCTTTCCTTTCGGTTAGTCATTCGAGAGTGATCAATTCCGAGTGAGATTACCTAAAGTGCATTAGTGAAATATATCCATTCATTTCATAAATCCCGAAAATGGGTTGAATTTCAAAATGTCACAACATTAACATGTTAACTTAAATGTCTTGATTCGTGTCTAAAAGCATGCTAACCGCCATAAGAAATGATTGGAATTATGCCCTTTAATGACACACACACTTCTAACGAACCCAAAAATTTGTTTAATTACATGTCGTGTCATGTTGAAAATCACCGCCCCTATATTAAACGCACGAAAACGTTGTCCAGTTCCTTCCTCACACTTTATATGCCTGTGCCCCTTGGTCAAGTATGAGCAACTCGAAAACATCATCACAAGATAGATTGATTACCAAATTTACTACTTCCGCTGCTAAAATGGTTGCAGACTCATAATAAAACACATATTAATACACCACTTTTGACTTGTCCAGTATAGCTTCAAAGTCCATTTTCTTCGAATCAATTCTCTCTCGAGAAAAAAATATCAACTTCGACTATATTAAATGTGTGATGTTTTTCACATGCCACATTTTTTGTGAAGCTATTTCGCTGTTAAAAATTGAAGTGGTCCATTGTTCAGCCACATTAAATTTCGATTCGCAAACTTTCGTGGTCGCAAAAATCAAGTCGAGTGGATGGCACATAAGATGTTCAAAGCCCATCCTTTGCAGGGACACATGCAGTGATAAACAATTGCAAGAATTTGAAGCTTAACATTGAGAGAATAACTTCATAACTGTGTGTACAAATGTACAACTCCGTACGGCTGCAAAAGTAATGATAATAACTTATTGTTAGTTGATGAGATCAATCAGTCAGCACACTGGAGCGCGAAAAGAAAGAAGCAAAGGCCGGGTGTATAATTTTTAATTAAGAAGAAGATGCGTGGGGAACGAGAACGAAATGCTCAGCTTTCATCCATCAATTTTGATATGCAAATCCCAATGCCCATTTCAAAAGATCAACAATTTTTTTTTAAGTCTTAACATACTTTTCTTCGTTTTGTTTTCTTTTCTAAACTCAAGCAAATTTCTATGAGAGCCATCATACGACTAAATAGATCAGGCTCACATAAGCAATACATTGTTCACACAATTCGAGTTTTATAATAGGAAGTATGAAATGTACTCACTTATTAATAGGATGTATATGAGGAATGTATGGCTTGGAAAAGTGGGAATTCAATGACCTAGCTTGTAAATCCAATAAGTGCCACCGGATAGGCATACCTAGCTCCTCACCACAATGTTTCCTAGTTCATTGCCGTATGATTCAAAGCTATTCAAAGGATTTATCATGAGTTATCGACTCAACATAACTTCAGTCAAATAATGACATCTATGTCGTTGTGACTTGTGTTGCCGACTGAATAAAATCTCCTTCTCTATCTAACCAAAATTATATATATATATATATATATATATATATATATATATATTAAAAATATCCAACAGGACTCCACATTAAATGCGAGTAAGATCGCACTTTCTCCGAGAAATTTTATCCCCATTCCCATATCTTCTCCTTATTTATAATCTTATCTCTTCTTCACAATCAACTTGTGGGCTCTTCACTTCGACCAATATATCTGATCAAACCCCCTCCCTCTCTTAAAGTCCCCCAGAACTCGTACGTCTTCGCATCGAATCTCATCTATCTTTTTATTATATGGCTTATAAAATCATGCAAAATGCATGTTCGTACACTTTCGTATCGTAGTGCAACTCTACAACACAAAGGCGGGAGACGAGCCACCAAAAACATGGCATCTCGAAAAAGATTATCAAGAACTAGGGAAAGGACTCGATATCTCAGAACATAATCAGTTGTGGCGAGAGGAAAATCGGTGCATTTAACGATTTAATCAAACCAAATATGCGAATGCATATCTCAATATGTCAAGGTAAAGATCAAGCTTTTCCACCTTAATATAAATGTTTGAGATGTTATATTGTATTCTAGTCATAACGATCTTGGCTAACCATAATGGACTTTAAGCTCAATTCTCGACGGAAAAGAAATAACTAACATCATTCAAAAACAAATTGTCCAATTGCTTAGTATAATATGTGGTATGATGGACCGTACTAATTAAAGTCTTTTACAATATTGAAAAACCAAACCGCTAATAATATAGTATCAGCCATGCATTTTGGAAACCCTAAAACTATCGCTCAAAAGGCAAAGATAGAATGTGTTGTCATCCACTATATGTGGAGAAGGAAGGTGCTAGCCTAACCATGTGACAGTATTATCAGTGACTTTTACTAAATGATCTTCCAATCAATTGGTGCTTTATACAAAACATACGGTATAATGTGTGAATCTATAGTTGAGATTGTACCGACTATGATAGTATTGTCAAAGAAGCATTTCTCCATGAAGAGTGTCGGGTTATGATTTGTTAGGTTATGAGAACTTCCACAAATAGCGTTGTGTACTAACCATCTTGTGCCACCACCAATTTAAACCCACTCTTTTTTTTTTTTCCTTTCCTTTTTTTCACTTACAAAACTGAAATCACGACTTCAGCTGCAGCCTAGCTGTGCATCATGCCAACCATTTAATGCTCCAAAATCTTAGCTCTTCCACTTCTTCATTTATTTAAAGCCATACTCTTTCGTACCACGACCCATATCTCTCCCTCTGCCTTAGTCATCAAAGCGGAAGTATCAGGAAAGACCATGAAGGCGAACCATTTCCTAAGGTCGTGCCTGAAGAAGTGGAGCAAAACTGGCCAGAAACACCGCCTCTCCTCCTTCCTCAGCCCGCGAGAGTTGCTCTCTCCAGTGGGTGCTTTGGCCATCCGCGCATCGCAAAGACAACAATGGCTTCATTCCCAGAGACGTCCCGAAGGGTCACTTGGTTGTCTACGTCGGAGACAATCACAAGCGGTACGTCATCAAGGTCAAAGTCTTGGCTCACCCGCTCTTCAGAGCGCTTTTGGATCGAGCTCAAGAAGAGTACGACTACAGTGCTGATTCCAAGCTCTGCATCCCCTGCGACGAGAAGATGTTTGTGAACGTTGTTCGCTGCGCAGCATCTCCTCAGGAGTGTCAGATTTGCGGTCTGTGTTTCTGACGGCGGCAACAGCGGCGACGAGGAGATTTCTGAGAAATTTGATTGATTCATGTAGCTGCCATTTATAAATGTTGTTGCACTGTGTAGAATACGTGCGCTTGTAATATGTAACGTTGGCGTAATTCTCTCTAATTGGTCACTGTAACTTCATGTTCACATACAAGTGAATTTTCATTTTTGCGAATTCAAGTTAAGGTCCGCTTCTCTTGGGGTGTCTGGCATATTGAGAGGACAGCAATGCATAGTATGAGTAGGGAAAAATTATCTAAAAAGTTCTAAGACTACTGCATTTTTTTCAATTTAGTCATAAATCTTTTAATAGTGTCAATTGAGTTTCAAACCTTTTCACATTTTGCCAATTGATTCCATCCAGGCTATTTTCGCTGGAAATCGCTAACATGGATACCGGCCATCCTACATGGCATGGTAAGTGTTAAGGTGGACAATTTTTAATAATTTTAGTATTCTTTTTGAATTTTTTATTAACGTTTTTATTTATTTTTATTTTTCCTACTTTACCTTTTCCTTTTTTTTTATTTATCTTTTTCCCTTTTTTCCCTCCTTCGGCCATCGACGAGGCAATGCCCCAATGGAGGCTACTAGCCTTAGGTGAGGGATGCTCAGGCCTAAGTTGGCAAGGGTCACCCTCACCTGGCTAGATGAGGACAGCCCTCACTTGAGGCCAGCTACCTCTGTCGTCTCCCAATGAGGCCCGACAACCTTCCCTGCCCTCATTAATCATAGTTAAGGAAAAAAAAAAGCAAAATGTAAAAATTATTCATGTTAGTGTCGGCCGTGTCACTTAGAATGACTGACATCTACATTAGCAATTTTTGGCCAAAATTGACCTGATAGACTTAATTGACAAAATATGAAAATGTTTAGGACTCAATTGGCACAGTTGAAAGATTTAGGACTGAATTAATAAAAGTACAATATAGGGATATGTTCACCAAAGTCCTAAAATTTGTCGTCAAAATGCAATTGAGTCCTAAAACTTGTAAAAAGTGCAGTTAAGTCCTAAAACTTGTCAAATTGGGTCAATTGAGTCCTTCTGTTAAGCCCATCAAACATAGCTGATGAAAAAAGCTGGCATGGCATATTTTAATGATTTCTCTCTCCTGTATGGCAAATTAACTTGCCAAACTTATCCATGTTAGCAAAACTACATCGTATTAGTTATGTTTCTTTTCCTCCTCCAACCCAAAACGACATCTTCTTCAGTGACGTCTCCTTCAAGAGGGAACCCTAAAGCTGAAGACGATGCCTAAAGCTCTTTGACGCCGTGGACAATTGGCATTTCGCAGAAGCATCTCGGCAATGGATCTAACTTAGACGCTGATGGGGACTACGGCAACCGTTTCTAATCGCCTGTCCTCCTCGCCTTCTCCATCCATGTGAACCCTAAAGCCTCAAATCAAGTCGACAATGTAGCATCCTGCAGGGAGTCTCGGCGGTGGTTTGTTCATGTGAACCTTAAAACATTCCTCCTCCTCGCACAGGTATCGTTTGTTTCCTCCTCTTCGTATCGCTCTTTATTTTGCTTGTGCTTTCATTAGTATAGATTTCTCGCGATTTATTGCGTTTCATGTGCGAACCCCACAATTTTGATTACGTATGCTTGAAATGCAAACTTTGTGTTTTGTTTCCCTTGGCTCTTGAAAGGGATTTAAGTCTGTTTTTTTTTTTGTTAATAATACTAGCATTTTTTTTTCAAAATTTGAATATGAAGTGGGGCTCGCTAAACTTAGAAAGACTCCACATGTTGGAACCATTCTCGTGTGTTTGGATATCAATCTTTCTGCAAAGCAAGAGCTATAAGTAATTTCTCTTTTCAAGAGCAAGTACCCACTAGTGCAAGATGTATCAAAATTCACCTTCATTGTTAGGTATCTTACTTCAGTTATGTGTGGGAAAAAGTATTGGAAGAGGGTCTTGTGTGAAGCACAGGTTAGACTAGTTAATTGGCTACATTTGATTCATGTTCATTTTTGAGTCGATAGAAATGGTCTCGACATTGTGATATTATTGCATAATTTTTAGAGAGGTTTTATGGTAACGTAATTGGGTTGTAGGTTTTGCTTTAAAAAAATTTCAATGAAGTAACCTGCCTCTATTCTTCCGCATTGTAGATTTTGTTGGTTTGCTGCCCATATATGCTTTCTTAATATGGCAATAAGAAAAATGAGGACACCAACATCTAAATCAAGTGGTGTAAGAGTCAGCCCTAACTTGCTATTGTGGTCTTCGATCACCAATTCTTACTGCAAAAACAAGGAAAAACACTGGAAGAAGGTTTTATGGATGTGTTAAGTTTGATGGTCCAGGTTGCTGCAATTTTTTCATGTGGTTTGACCTGAAGATACCGGATGGAGTGAGGGACATGATAGTCGACCTTCTTGAAAGAAATCGAGCACTATGCGAATCAAGCCAATTGAGGTGCAAAGAGGTTGATATGAGCTCATTGATCGTTGAAATGAAGACAGAAAGGGCGGAAAATAGATGTTTAAAGGAGGAGCTTGCACAAGCGAAGCAACAAAATATGCTATATCGATTAGCATTATTTCTATGCATATGTTGTATCATTATGTTAGTTGTATGTAATGTGAAAGTTAGCGGGAAGTTTTTAAGTCTTCCATAATATCCCATTTCTAAGTCTGTAAGACTGGTTGTGGTTAATTAAGATGAATGTGTACTATTGCGAATGTTGTCAAGTTGTATAACTTGTAGTTAGAGACTAACTTATTTCAATATAATTTGAATGCTTTTGCGTTTTTTTTTCTATTCAATCACTGGACCATTGCAAATAGCTACAACTCCAGACTTGCTTTTTTGGACTATTATAGGAAAAAATTGGTAACCATTGAATAATATGCACGGCCACTTGATACTCAAAGAAATGGAATACCACTTTTCAGATTCCGTAACTAATGCAAGTTCTAATGCTTTTTTCATTTTCTTTGCAACAACTAATGCTGGATGCTAAATTTTGCAGTAGGCATGTTCAAATTTCACAAAATACAAGCAGACATGTTCAAATTTCTTGTACCCATCGCCGTCAGCCAAAACACTGCGATGGCGACATGCAATCTAAAACAAAATAAGAGCTACCTAAAGTACAAAATGCAAAAACTCAGCTAGCACCTAACATCAAAAAACAACTATGTTCAACAAATACATCAATCCAAATCTATGGTCTCTGGTGGTCTAGCCGATTCGACATTGACTTGATTCACTTGGTTTGTCTTTACATACAATGTACCTCTTATGACATTCTTCCAAGCAGGCTTTCAAGAAGCTATTGTAGCATGAGATAACAGAGGCTGATAACTCGCTTGGGATTGTCATAGTGGCTTTGGCTTTACAGCTACATGCTTTCGGAATTCTTAATGACTGGGGCTTAGAACTCTTCTGAGATTGTGATGGTGCTTGGGAACTCGCCTAGGATTGAGATGGTGCTTTTGGCTTCACAGCAACATGCTTTGGAGGATAAGTTCTCAATGACTGAGGTTGTTCACTTGCTTAGGGATGTGCCTTTGTCATTGAAACTCTTGAAACTACTCCTTTGTCTGGTAGTTTCAATACTCTTGCACCAGTTGTGCCAAGCTCCATAAGAATGGGCATGTTTTTTAGCTCAAGAAAGTGGTCAATTGTTATTATAAAATATGAAAATTTTACTCACATTGATGATTTGAAAGTTTGTCTTAGGATTTGTGTAAACACCATAACCTACCATTTTCTTCTTCTTCAGTTTGAAGATGATTATCCTTGGAGGTGATTGTGTTTGCATCATTCCTATTTCAATTACAGGTCTTTTAAACTGAGAAAAGAAAATATTGAGCATGAGAATGTAGTCAAAATATGAATGCACGGGGATTGAGGTATTACTAATCGGGACTTTTTGAGGTCTATCCTGAGATATAGTACTAGCTTGAGCACAAAAAAGTCCTTGGTGTTAACAAAATTCGCTTTAGTAAAAGCATTGACTTGTCCACTACATGCACTTGCATTAGCACTAGCCTTGCATTCCCTTATTTCTGCACTAGATTGAGCAAAAGCATTGACCTGCCCACTATTATCTTGTATAGTTGTACTGGCTTCTACCGAAGCACTTGCTGAAGTAGTAGCCTGGGCTTTGGATTCTCCTTTAGCTACACTTGTTGTTTCTGTAACTTTAGCCTGAATACATGCTTTTCATCATTAAGCTAAAACCTTTATATTTAAAACTCACAATACATGATTGTACAACAACTTACTTGTCTTTTTGCGAGCCTTGATTCGACGAAACTAGCCTGAGATTGAGTATAAGCTTCAGCATTAGCCTAAGAAGCACATAGCAAGCATTAATTGACAACAAATTAAGGCAACAAATTTAGAATCTATTTGTTTAATTAGTTGAAGAAATACCTTTTTTTAGAGGACATCCCTTACAATTATGTCCAACCACATTACAGGTAGAGCAAGTTATTCGTTTACTCTCTTTAGTCACCATGTCACATGTTACAAGCTCAATTGGTTGCCTTCTTCGGTTCCTCTTTGGCCTACTAGGCATCTTTTTAACTGGGGGGCTGAGGAGCTTCTTTATTGGTTTTCTCCCAAAATTTCTCTCCTCTCACACTAGGCATCATGAATTGATAAGCACTTAGGTATCTATCCTTGTTGAAGCACTCATCTAGGTAGTCACCTGGGGCATATTTCTTGTAGTGTATTGCACAAATGGCTTGGCAAGATAGAATTCCACTAACTTCCCAAGCTCTACAAGAACAAGTCTTCAAATTCAAGTCAACAACATATTTGTCTCTACCTTCCATAATCTCGAATCCTTCATCTCCATTCCATATCAAATAGCAATACCTATTAGCAGTTATATTCAGATGTAACTTTTCACAATCCTTGGACCATAATTTCTTGTCCACCTAGCACATGCATCTCTCTGAGTGTGCATTCTATTCATAATCGTGATTCTAATAGCCTCTAGCATACTCATGATGGCCTTGCACCTAGCTTCCACGCATCTACCTTTGAAAGCTTCACTAATATTATTATCAGCAACATCCCATTTTATGTTGGTGTCAAAGAAGACCTTACACCAATGTTTTGGCTCGGTATGGAATAGGTCATCATGACCTTGTGGAGACATTTCTTTCAACCTCTTTTTATGTAGTTCAAAATCTGCCATGTTTGTACTCTTAGCACGCTTTCAAAATTGTCTCATCAACTGCATTCCTTTGTATTTTTTTACCCCAATTAGAATATATGTGCCTTGCACACATCCTGTGCTTTGCATTTCATAAAAGCTCAATTACTGAAGGGATGAGACTCTGAAAAATACACACAAAAAAGGAAAACATTAATATTAATAATCATTGCACATAGTGTCTTAAAACAATTTAAGATGAATGATAATACCATTATATACCTTTTATTAGTCACTTAATAAAGCCCAACCATTACCATCACCCATTTCAAAGTCTTCTTTCAATAAGTTAATAAACCAAGTCCATTCAATTCTCACAACTGCCCATGCCACTGGATACATTTGGTTGTTAGCATCCCTCCCTATAGTACACAACAACTCGCCCTTGATCAAGCCCCTCAAGAAACATCTATCTAGTCTAATGATCTTCTGACATCTTACCAAAAATCCTTTCCTACAAGCATCAAAGCAAAAGTAGGCCCTATCAAATAATGGTAGGGAATTTGGTAGTGGACTTTCAACTTTTATTTTAAATGTGCTTGTACGACTTGCAGTGTAGAGCTCCCCCAAGTAGTCATACATCTGTCCATACTCCTTCTTATAATAGCCTTGCAGTTTTTGAATACTTTTAGCTTTGTTCGCCTGCATTGACTCAAAGTGACATTTATCCCAAGCTGTTCTCTAATTAGTTTCTTCAATGAAGGAGCATTGATTTTAGGCATAGCAAAAATGAGAATCATGAAGTGCTTAGCTAAATAAGAACTAGAAACTCTCTTAATCTCAAAAGTAATACTACAAATATGCTCATCCATGTACTTTTTCAATGGAATGATCCGGTGTTGTTGTCAAGAGCGCTATAAATCATCCATTTATAATTGGTCTGGGCACACTAGGCTCTTACAAATTTAGAAGTACTCTTGGTGTATTTAATTGCTCTTTGAGTACCTCAAAATTGCATCTTTGAATTATTTTGCATCCTTAAATGTCATGCCAATAATAAATACTGGATTACCACCTTTTCGATCATATGATGGAAACCTACTCCTCCTCCTTGAAATAACATCATCTTCCTCCTCTTCACTCGCATCATCGAAATTTGAATGGAGACTTCTTTCTTCATCTGAATTATAGTACTTTGTTTTGTACCCAGAAGCATCCACAGTCAGAGGATCAGTTGCTAATTATATTGGAGAATCATGGTCTAATTGGGAAGCACCAGTTGCCATAATGTTAGTTCTAGTTTTCAACCTATGTCTCACTGAAATTTCTTTAAATTTCTCCTTGCACCAACCATTTCACAATCATCATTATCACTCAAATGTTCCACATCCTCAAATAACATGCATAATCATCACCCCCATCCCTATCCGTATTACTAACCTCAATCCGATTCTAGTCATCACCAACATTCCAATCATATTTTCGAACAAATACTAGCTACATTATCCACACTTTGCACATTCACATTAGACCTCCAATTTCCATCTCAGCTGCCCCTATCTGCGTAGCCGTCTCTTCATCATCAACATGCTCAACATATAGTTCCACATTTTTAGAATGTAATAATGATATAACAGATCTATCATGTCAAAGTTATCCCATAAATACCTAAGAGTTACCCCATCTTCAAGAGTACTACTTCCACGAACTCTATAGAAAGTTTCTCTATTTTATGTCCAGTCAAAGCCTCAATAGTTTCAATTATATTACACAATGAACCATTACTCAAGTCTATTTCAACAATATCAACCCTTCCACTCACGTATTCCAATGGTGGTCCAACTTGAAATTTACCTCCAAAGAAAATAGTGACATAAACTTTGTTGCTATCGGCCATCCAACCTACAAGGGAACAAAAACAAATAGAACTTTCGTTAGTCAAATTTTAAGTTACAAAAATAGTATGATTTTTAGTT
>JAGVVM010019250.1:0-22259 GCA_019149425.1 Psidium friedrichsthalianum | reverse complement strand
TTTTCTTTCTTCCCCTCCCTCCTTTCCTTTCTCCCCCTCCCTTCTCTCTTTCTCTCCTTCATCCCCCCTCCCCCCCCTCTCTCCCTTCCCCTCCTTCCCTTTCTCCCGCTCTCTCCCCCTCCCCCCTCCTTCCCCCTCCCCTCTTCTCTCCTCCCTCCCCCTCTTTTCTTCTTCCCTTTCTTTCCCCTCCCCTTTTTTCTCTTTTCCTCCCTTTCCTCTCTTTCCCCCTCTCCTCCCTCTTCCTGCCTGTGCCTCCCCCTCCCCTCCCCCCTCTTTCCTCCTTCCCTCTCTCCTCTCTCCTCCACCTCTCCTTCTCTTTCTCTCTCTCTCTCCTCCTCCTCACTCCCCTTCTCCCCTTCTCCCCCCTCCCCCTCTTCCCCTCCCCTCTCTCTCTCTCCTCCTTCCCCTTCCCCCTCCTCCCGCTGCCCTTTATTCCCTTTTCTTCTTCCCTCCGCTCACACCTCCCCCTGCCCCTTTTTTTTTTTTCCAAAGTTATCCCATAAATACCTAAGAGTTACCCATCTTCAAGAGTACTACTTCCACGAACTCTATAGAATAGTTTCTCTATTTATGTCCAGTCAAAGCCTCAATAGTTTCAATTATATTACACATATGAACCATTACTCAAGTCTATTTCAACAATATCAACCCTTCCACTCACGTATTCCAATGGTGGTCCAACTTGAAATTACACTCAAAGAAAATAGTGACAAAACTTTGTTGCGATCGGCCATCCAACCTACAAGGGAACAAAAAACAAATAGAACTTTCGTTAGTCAAATTTTAAGTACAAAAATAGTAATGATTTTAGTCGTAAAAGGAAAGGGAGGGTAAAAAGCATATTTTAAGTTCTTGGGTTTGAAAGGATAAAAAAATCACACTAAAATTTTCAGTATTTTATATGAGAAAATCAATAGGTGCAGAGGGGAACGGCAAATGGAGTAAAGAAAAAAATGAGAGCAATAAGTGATTTGGAAAAGCTAACTATTTGATCAAGCATAACAAAGATGAATTTGTGGCATAGGCATGCCAAAACCAATGAAGAATAAGTACACCATGCCACACAAACTTAAAAGAAATAGAAGAAAAACGCAGGGTACATGGGGAAAAGCTAAAAAAACAAGTAAACAACAATTATTCATCAAGTGGCCACAGCAAGTGAGTTCACAAGACACGTTCACTGCATCAAGCATATAAATCTCAAAACTTTTTGGAGTTTTAGTGAGCCCCCACGTGATAAACTGGGTCAAAGGGTCTAACGTATGGCAAATCTCAGACTTTTAAGTTTAGTGAGCCCCTCTTCATATTCAAATTTTGAAAAAAAAAATGCTGCAATGCTATTAACAAATAAAACAGACTCAAATCTCTTTCAAAGGGAAACAAAACACAAAATTCACATTTTAAGCATTGTGGCCAAGTTTGGGAGCAGGACAAACCACAAACGCATCAGACCCATTATGATCATACACATATTATACTTCTAAAAATCCAAAACCATATTGGCCTCATAATTCGTCCATCTTCATTATGTCCGAACAACCAGAAAACATCAGCGGTACGTAATCAAAATTGTGGGGTTCGCACATGAAATGCAAGAAATCGCGAGAAATTTCTACCGACAAAAACACAACAAAACATAAAAGCGATACGAAGATGGAGGAAACAAGCAATACCTATGCAAGGAGGAGGAATGTTTTAAGATTCGCACAAACAAACCGCCGCCGAGATTCTTGCAAAACGCCATATTGTTGACTTGATTTGGGGCTTTAGGGTTCACATAGATAGAGAAGGTGAGAAGGACAGGCGATTGGAAACAATCGCCACCGCTGATGTCTACGCTAGATCCACCACCGAGATGCTTCCGCGGGATGCGAAAGCATCGAAGGGCTTTATGTGTCGTCGTCTTCAGCTTTAGGGTTCACTCTTGCAGGAGATGTCGTTGAAGAAGATGTTGTTGAAGAAGATGTCATTTTGGGTTGGAGGAGGTAAAGAAATATAACTAATATGACGTAGTTTTGCGAACGTGTATAAGTTGGACAAGTTAATTTGCCACGCAGGAGTGAGAAATGATTAAAATATGCCATGTCAGCTTTTTCCATTAGCCATATTTGATGGACTTAATGGAAAAACTTGATAAGTTTTAGGATTCAATTGCATTTCTTGCAAGTTTTAGGACTCAATTGCATTTTGGTGACAAGTTTCAGGACTTGTGGCGAACATTTCCCTACAATATATTTAATAATTAGCAACCTAAAATGTTACTAAGAGTTGCCACTAATCTATTAGGTTGGCTAGAAACTAATCGAGACACAGGGAGTGTCATCTTAACTCCTACATAACTAGAGTTTTTAAGTTTGGGGACTTATTTACACTAATTAAACAATTAGCACCATTTCGATACCTAACCAATTAATATTTCCTAAGATAATCTCACATTCTACATATCATTTGAAGCTTACCAAGTATCTAACCAATGCTATATGATCAAGTATAATGTTTTTGTCATTTTGTGCACTTACCTATTAACCCTTAACCTAATTTCTAGGAAAAGCAATTTGCAAGTAATTTATCAAAAGACAGTAATGTATTAACATATGTTGATTATTAGACTGAAATGTACACATGCAAACCAAATCTATAATAGCGATATTTAAAGGAAAATAACTCCAATGCGTGGATTGGGTATATCAAAATGGACTGGATTGGACATTAGTCTTCAATCACCAAGCGTCAATGAGCTACCATCTTCATGGGTATCACCGTCGACCGCCATATGAGAATATCAATCTGATGCATCAAGCATTTAGAACATGTACTTACTCAAGAGGATAATTAGCGAAGCTCAACAAATTAAAGGATAAAACAAGCATTTCGAATTAAAATTTAATTTCCATGCTAATTTATCTATTGAGATATGCATTACAGAACAAATTATTCAGACATTCACATATTAAGTTAAAACTAAGTCATGTATATTAAACATGAAAAACAATCAATAATTAAGCACATAAAAGCCTAACTAGACAAATAGGCAAATAGAGACATTTTCCTACCCATTTTTATTTTTCCATTTTTTTGATTTTCCAATTATTTTAAATTATTTAATACATAATAAAGACGCCATGGGTTGGGTCGGATCCTTTGACCCGGCTCGGAAGAGACCGAACCCAGGCCTGAACGGACTGGGTTCCCACACGGACTGGTCTCAGTGAGCTCAGTCAGTGTACTCTCAAGAAAAAGGGCCTGAACAAGGTCCAAAATGCACTCCCCTCTTCTCAAATAAACAGGCCCACGTCTCATCAAAACAAAGGACCGAAACGACCGGCCCAAGACAAACCTAGAAGCCCGACCTCCACCGCTCATCTTCTTCCTTGCGTCACGAGCCTCCTTGCACCGAAACATCCTCACTCCTAGACCCAACGGGTAAAGCTCCAGCCAGCGCTGGGCCGGCCTGAGGGTGTCTTTACCTTCATCAAGGCCGTGTGACACTGGTGGGACCGCCCCGAACGCCAGCCACCATAAAAGACCTCTACCAGATCAGGACTGGGTCCTCTTGCGCCTTGCTCGATGGTGTCAATCTTCTCCTGACGCCCGTCGCCTCGTCTTAATCGTGCATCACGCCACCACGCCGTCGGGCTGAGCTCGTTCGCCTCTGGTCCGAGTCGTTCGCCGCACCGCTACTGGTCTGACTCCTCTCGCTCAATCGCTGCACTGCCATGCCGTCGGGATCTGTTTGTCGCGCTGCCCAGACGTCGATTTGCTTGCGCGTCATCGCTCTTCTTCAGCCCACTCGCCACTACTGTTCTGCTCTTCTCGAATCAAGATCTCTTCACGAGCTGCTTCACTTACTCTTGGTCCCGAGACCTTTTCCCTTTTTTCTTTTTGTTCTTCTTGCGCCTTCCCAAAACTGGAAGCTCTCCTCTCCCTCGCCAGACTCTCCCCTCTCCCTTATGCCTCTTCCTTTTGTCTTTTTCTTCTCCCTATCCCCCCTCAACAACTTCTTCGACAAGTTAACTTTCGTGGTCAAGAGTATGCAAATAATGCATGGTGCCCAGGAGCGTAACGTGAGGGAGAAGTGAGATAAGGGTACAAATGATGGGACTGGTTCAATAAGGAAAATTGGGCTGAACGGGTCTGTGGGCAAAAGGAATAGGAAGAAAAAGGGAGTTTAGGCCTCCAAGGGAAAAGGAAAGAGAAAAAGAGAGACTGGGCCTGTGGCACAGGCCCGCCCTGGCTGGAGGAAAGGCACAGGTCATGCGGGGTTCGGGTCGACGCGGTCCGGCCCGATCCAATTTTTATTTTCTACTTATATATGTTTACTTTTCTATTTTGTAATAAAATAATAAAATATGCATATTTAACTAATTTAGGCATATTCTATTTTATGAAGAAAATAATGTACAAGACCGTTAAAAATAGGTGTCAATAGCTAGCATTTCTTTATCATGAAATTTCCATGTTGAACTAATGAATCATCAAATCCGAATTGAGCTTGAACGCGATGTACGGTGATTGCTCGTGATCATGAAGATCATCTTCCATAATCACACTAAGCATGTCCTTGAGATTCCAATCCATACATGTAATAGCAAGCCACCGAAATAAATAATGCGTCTTCAGCTTGTCTTTCATTTTGAGAGAGTAGGAGAACATATAAGAAGTTTGCAAAGATAGGGACATTAGTCACCCATCTAGTGTTTGAGTGGTAAGCCCAGCCAAAGCATTAAGTCACAAATAGATATTTTTTCCAAAATATGCCCAGGTAAAATTTTCTTTCTTTTCTTTTCTTTTTTGGTAAGGAATTTTCTTTCTTTTCTTTGTTTTTTTTTATAAAAAAAGCAACATTTTATTCATTTCAATAGACACACAAGAGAGAAACAACATAGTCCAACTATGAACCAAGATTGTCAAGAGTGCCTAATAGAGATCCCATACCTTCACCCTAGGAGATTACAAAGAAGGAACTCAAGTTCAAATCCGTCAGTATATTTAGTTGGACCCACATTCACTCAATAACTTAAGCCATTGAGTTGCAGGCCGATTTTGATATATTAACTACTCCATACTACATCAATTCTTTAATAAGATACTTCTCAATCATAACTCACACGTGCATATCAATAATTTCCCCCTCACATGTGAGCTTGAGTGTTGGATTTGCTCCTCGTTAATTTAAGTATCATTCTACATCCACTTATCTCAACTTGAATGTTTAACGCCAACCTTCATCCATTCTTGCTTTGTCTAGACCAAACCATGAAGTCTTAGATCGGGTCCGCATTGCTACAACACAAGAGCCACCTGCTTGGAAACCACGCAAATAAGCATTAGGAGTGGACCACCAAGATTTTTTCTTTAAGATATTCACAAAATATCAATACATATTGGGAGTAGATACACATTGGGAGTGGGCCACCAAGATTCATCCTTTGAGATATTCACTAAATACAAATATATATTGTGACGGATACACATTGAGAGTGAACCACCAATCAACCATCAGTTTCGTACCATTTGTTGGAGGTGCAACAGAAAAAATTCGATACTTTCACATTGGGAGATTGCCAAGAGGAGCCCAAGTGTGGGCCTTTCAATATATTCAATTAGACTCATGTTCACTCAAAAGCTTGAGTTATTGAGTCATGGAACAATTTGAATATATTAACTGCTCCACACCATACCAATTCTCTAATGTGAGATTTCTCTAACACAACTTACATGTGCATTTCAATAAAGATAAATCCCAGATGATCGATGCATGCGATGAGCGAATTTGTTTTGAGTGATTGTGGAATGAATACTGGATAGATCAAAGTTTATGGAAATGTATATCGAAGAAAGAATGCAAATAAGGATATTAACAATCAAATAAAGGCCTAAAGGATGTATCACCAACTAAGAATCAAAATCAAGATTCAAGGTAGAAGCTCACCACTAAAGTTTAAAGGATAACCCCCAGCTAAGGCTAAAGGGTTTTTGGTTCACCATCGAGGAAGCATCCAAATTCCAAGGCTAAAGAAACTGATATAAAGCAAATTCAACTCAAGAGAGAAATTCTCACTCATTCATCAAATCTGATTTATTACAATGGAGAACACTCCTCTATTTATAGAGAGACTAAGACAAATAAAATAGAAAAATAAATAAAGGATAGAAATTCATCCACTAGCCCTACCTAACCAATATAATCATCAAAGATCTACTAATATCAAAGGAAATCACTCTAATTAGCCTTCCATTGATATCTCTTCGATTTTCCATCAAATTAACAACTAATCAGGCAAGGTATGGCTTGTAATTAGCAATCAATCACCCCTTGAGTATTCCATCGAATCAATAATTAATCATATCTTGAATATGCCTTTGAATCTTCAATTAATCTAGTCAGCAATCAATTTGGTGTATCTCTATGGAATCATCAACAATCAATATGGTGAATTAATTATATTATTGGAAAGGAAAGAATCGAAACTTTATTATTAACAATCCTAGTCAATAGTCTTCATGTAGACATGATCCACCGAAGCAAGTTGTGATCAAAATCATCCTTAATCTAAATGAATAATGATTGTGTAGAATTTGTGGATAGAATCAAGGATTGCTCATTAATACCGAGTATATCATTGGTGATACAATCAAATGCTACCACATCATTCTCCTTGGGTTATTTGAGATTTGGTCTCAAATCTAGTAGGCCTTCATCCTCCAAGAAAAGAGATAGATGTCCTACATTAAAAGTCTCAAAACTCCAAACTCTTTAAGAAGTTTTATTTTATATGCATTGTCACCAATTCTTTCTAAAACTTTAAATGGACTATTGACTCTTGGCATCAGCTTGTTCTTTCCCTGGGTTGAAATCTTTCCGTCCTTAGATGAATCCACACAAGATCATCTGATTGGAAATGAGCCTTCTTTCTATGCCGATTAGCTTTCTTCTTGTAAGACTCGTTGGCCCTTTTAATCTTGCATCGAATCTGCTAGTGAAGCTTCTTCATTGATTGAGCTCTTTTATTGCCATCAAAATTGACTTGTGAGTTGGATGGAATTGGAATCAATTCAATTAGTGTCAGCGGATTAATTCCATGTGCCACTTCAAAAGGTGATCGACTAGTAGGGTAGCTTGGTGATCAATTATAATCAAATTCAGCATGTGCAAGCTTTAAATTCCAATTTTTCAAGGATTTACTCACCATACCTCGAAGGAGAGTATTGAGAGTATAAGGGCCTGTTTGGTAACGTTTCTGTTCCTCTGTTTCTGTTCCCGGGAACAAAAAAAGATCAGAAACATGTTTGGTAATGCAAATAATTCTGATTCTGATTCTCCTCCCGGGAACACTTTTGGAACAAAAATCAGAAATAAAAAAACGTTGTTTCTCAAAAAAGAACACTTTTTTTACGAACATTTTTCAAGGATAGACTTTTTAGCCTCTTTCCACGACACTTTTTTAGGATCATTTTTAGACCAAAAATCAAAAATTTTATATAGTTATCAAACGCATTCTGATTCTCTAAAAGAAAAGAATAAAAAAAAAAGTGATTTTAATCATAAATCACTTTTTTGGAACAGAAACGTTACCAAACAGGCCCTAATTGGTTACTTCTATTTGGCCATCAGTTTGAATATGACAAGTGGTGCTAAATAAGAGTCGAGTACCAAGCATCCTCCATAAAATCTTCTAGAAGTAACTCATAAATTTGAAATCACGATCAGACATGATGATTTTGGGAATTCCATGCAAATGAATGATCTCTTTAAAGTATAAATATGCAACATGAGAAGCTTCATCCATTTTGTTACATGGCACAAAATGAGTCATCTTAGAAAATCGATCTATAACCACCATTATAGCATCTTTTCCCTGTTGAGTCCTGGGAAGAGTCACAATAAAATCCATACTGACATTTTCCCAAGGTTGAATACGAATAGGAAGTGGAGTATATAATTCCTGATAGAAATGACTTTTGGCTCTTTGGTAAGTTGAACATATGCATGTCTCCAATAATTTTTGGCCAATAAAAGTGCTCTTGAAGTATTTCAACACTTTTGTTGATGTTGAAATGTCTAGCCAATCCGCCACCATACGCCTCACAAATCAATAACTCTCTAAAGGAACTCTTTGGCATGAAGAGTTTGTTACCTTTAAAGAGGAATCTATCTTGGACAGAATAAATACCATGACTTCCATGTTTGCAATCATAAGTGATAGATGAGAACTCCGAATCTTTGTTGACACTTGATTTTTAGCCATTTTTTATTTTTTAAAAATTCATAAAAAATCAATAAAAAATGAGAAAATTCAAAAATCAACTTTGGGGACCTCAGCCTAGTCTGGGAAACCAATTTTGAGCAGAAAATAATTTTCCTTATTTTTCGTATTTTTCTGCATTTTATTTTCAAAAATTCATAAAAAATCAATAAAAAGTGAGAAAATTTGCAAAATCAACTTTGGAGACCTCGACCAGGCCTAAGGAACCAATTTTGAACAAAAAATAATTTTCCTTATTTTTTGCATTTTTTAATATTTTCAGAAATTAGGAAATAATAAAAAATTAATAAAAAAATAGCATTTAAAGTCAGAAAATTATCAAAAAATAGTCAATATTTTTAATTTAATTTTCTCTTCATTTTTGGTGAATAAATCTAGAAAAATAAAGTCTGGAATCCAGAGTTTCCTTGTTAAATTCAATTTCAGATTATTTAAAAATATAGCTTTTTAATTTTCAATATTTGCATTTCTAGAGTCGTGTCATCCTCCTCTATTTTTCAAAATTAAATCGAGTCCAAAAGTCCTCAGAATCGCCCAATTTCGCTAAAAAGGACCAAACGCAATTTCTGATTTTTGAATTTAGTCCCTAAAATCACTAAAATGAAATTAAAAATTTTCTGGGACTAAATTGAAAATAGGGCGACGTCACTCCTAGATTTTGACTTCTGAATCCAATGGTGGCAACAATTTTGCAAAAAAGGACCCTAAGACTTTGGATTTTGCAAAATGGGTCTTCGAGTCAAATTGAAAAATTGGGATTTTATACCAATCCTTAAGGAAATTGGCGTGAAAATCCATTTTTTAATAGATTCGATGCTCAAGAATCCAATTTCGCGATTGAATTTGCTTAATTTTGACGTTTTAAGGGGTATTTTGAGCGAATTTGTCAACCGGGTCAATCGGGTCGGGTTGAATCCGACCGACGACCCGGTTAATCCATCTCAAGTCAACAGACCCAAGTCTGTTTCTCCTTCGCGCGAAGGAAGTTCAAACTAGCTGGGGAGATCTTAACCGAGAAATTCCAATGAGATTTGGGAGAGATTTTGAAAAAATTGGTTGAAGATTTGAACAGATCTTGGAGGAGACTATCTCGGACGGGGGTTAGGCAGCTGAAATCGGGTTTAAAAGGGACGAAAAACTCAGATTTGGGGGGACTTTTTGGCCGGAGAAAACAGGGACTGTAATTGGGGAATCGGGGAAATTGAAGGAAAGTCAAGGTGCAAAGCCACTTGGGAAAGATCGCTGAAGTCGACTGGAACCTGCCCTTACCAGTTTTGGAGCTTGCCGTCGCCGGAAAAGGTGAGTCCTTGAATTCGAGCTCAACTCAGTGCTTCAATGGCAACTCTTTAATCCGCCCATGATTCTTGCCCCTTTTGTGTGCGTCTTGCTCCCGTTCCATCACTGATCATCTTCCCGTCTTCATTTTGCATCGATTCTGTACGTAAACTCCGAGCCGAGATCCTAAACCCAGCTCATCCCGTCGCAACTCAATTAGGGTAATCTGGCAATCTAGGGTCTAATCAGACCCCCAGGTAAGCCTCCTGAACTCTCTATGATGCTTCCCCGTGATTGAATTTCATGGTTATGCTCTGGATTGTATGATTTGATCTCCATGGATGCTCTCTGTAAATGCTTTGATTAGGGTGTCTTGACCGTCAGATCTTGTTCGTGCTTGTATATGTCAATCTGGGGTGAAGGCTGAGTCGATTCGCGTCGAAAATAGGCTGATCGGAGTCGATTCACCGTCGGATCGTCACCGGCATACTACGGCCGTCTGTTGGGGTTTGGCGTAAGGAAGGAGACGAAGCTGATGTGGCTTTGCCACGTTAGCTCGTTGACCAGTCAGAGTCGACGTGGCTCCGACATGGCGCATACGTCGGATGCCATGTCATCTCGTCCTGTTACAACTAAATAGGTTGATAACAGACCCAGATCGGACGGTGGGGGTGTTGCCACCTGTCACGATTTGGGAATTTTCAGATTTAATAGGTTTTTATATTAGATTTTCAAAATAAAAAATAAAGGATTAGATTGGACGGTCCAGATCGATTCTTGATCAAATCTGGACCGTCGGATTTGGCGCCGAGATTGAACGGCTGAGATCAAAGTCTCCCGTTCGATCTCGGCCGTTGATATTAATAATAGGATTTAACGGCCGAGATTGAGTCCCCTTAGATCGTGGCCGTCGATCTTAGTATGCGTATCCGAGGGCCATAGGTTAGCCACGTGGCCCGTTTTAGTCCGTCGGATTAGCCGGTATTAATAAATAGAAATAATCTAGAAAAAATACAAAACAAAAAAAAATCCAAAATAAAACACAAAAACTACCTAATATGGCGTCGTGTTTCCCCGGGTTCGGGTCTGCGTGGGTCTGGGCCGGTCTTTGGTTCTGTGGGTCGGGCCGACCCGGCCCGGTCCGGATAATAATGAAAAAATTCAAAAAAATCAAATAAAAATTCAAAAAAGCTAGAAAATTCAAAAAAAGGGAAAATCTTTAGAAAATTCGTAAAAATAGTAGAAAATTCCAGAAAAATCCCAAAAAATAGGGGAATCTTAGAAACAGGAAGTAGTCCTCGTAAAAAAATAAAAAGTAAAAATAATGATGATAAAAGATTCAAAACAAATTAGAAAACTCAATAAAAAATTAGAAAAGTCTTAGAAAACTCATAAAAAATATCAAAATATTTCAAAAAAAAATCCCAAAAATAGTGAAAGCTTTAAAAAATAGAAATAAGTCAAAAAAAAAAAATCTAAATGACCATCTTACCCTTCCAGGCATCTGGTCCCAAACCCCTTCCATATCATCTCTGAACCTTAGAATTTTAGGTCTAAAGCCGTTAGGGCTTTACAAGAGTCCTTACATTTATCTCGGCCTTAGTTAGGATTGATTGATTTGGTTGAATTTTGTCTGGTTTTCTCTGATTGTGATTGATAAGATAGCATTCTCTTGCCTGTACTCCATACCCTTTTAAATTGTTAGAATCTTTCCTCACCCAATAAGCGCCTGCATGAATTCATAGGTTAGAAATCATTCAACTTAGGTACCGAAAGGGCGTCGATTTGCGGGTCGACGTAACTAAGTCCCCGAATCCATTTCTCTGGTTTTTCGCAGAATCGAACGATCTCTCCCAATCGTTCGATAGGGTTTCCGATCATACCCCCTAATAAATTATTGGTGGCGACTCCTATGGCATGCACAGTAATCACATGTCACCCGACCACACTAGGTCGACCACGATTTAAATTTTCCTGACGCGATTTGGTATGGGCTTGGGAGGGCCCGAGCTAAGCCCAAATACCCAATGGGCCTAGCAATCCATTTACTCCCTCGGGATCCCGGAAAATCTTGGGAGGGTCGCGACAATCTTCAAATAGAGTTCTTTCATAAAATGAAAGCTAAGAATCCGTGAATCAAGGATAGCTAGCATGGAATATCTTCTTAATAAGGTATCTGTTACATTATTAGTGTGACCAATTTATATTTCGAGACAAAAGAGAAGGATTGAAGAAATTTTACCCATTGGCATGCCTCGAGTTGAGTTTATGTTGGCCACTAATATATTTGAGGGCCTCATGATCAGAATGAAGACAAATTGCTTTGGCCTCAATAATAACTCCAATGATCAAAGCGCTTACAATGGCATAGAACTTTTTTATCATAAGTAAAGCAGTTCTTTCTTAATTCTATTAACTTCTCATTGAAATAAGCCAAAGCTTTTGGCCTTGGATAAGAATAGCACGATCCCAACACCACTAGCATGGCATTCAACTTAAATACCGTATCAAAATATGGAAGGGCAAGAATAAGAGACTCACAAAACTTTTGTTTAATACTTCAAAGGCATTGTGGGCATCCTTGATCTACTCAAATGATCCCTTCTTCATGCACTTAGTAATGGGAGCCATAATGGTACTAAAGTTCTTCACAAATTGCCGATAAAAAGAGATTAGACCATGGAAGCTACTCACATTAGAAATGGACTTTGAGTTGGCCACGTCTTCATTGCCTCCATCTACGAAAATCTCAACCTTGGAAATAACATAACCAAGGAATATCACACTCGAAGAGAACTCACATTTTTCCATCTTGGCTTAAAGATTCTATTTTCTCAAGACACCAAAGATTTGCTACAAGTGAGATAAATGCTCATCTTCGGCCTTACTATATATAAGAATATTATCAAAATAGACAATCACAAGTGTCCAATAAGGATGAAGTGCCTCATTCATAAGTCTCATAAAAGTGCTTGGAGCATTAGAAAGTCCAAATGGCATAATTAGCCATTCATAGAGATCTCCTTTAGTTTAAAGGTTGTCTTCTATTCATCTCTTGCCTCATTTTGATTTAGTAGTAACCAGTCCGTAAGTCGATTTTGGAGTACACCGTAGAGCTATACAATTCATCAAGCATATCATTAAGTCCAGGTATGGTACCTATACTTAATGTTTAGTTGTTAATGGCTCGGCTATCCACTCACATTCTAAAAGAGTCGTCCTTCTTTGGCACAAGTAGGGTTAGAATGAAATAAGGGCTCATGCTTTCCCTCTCAAATCCTCTAGCCATTAGCTCATCTACTTGCCTTTTTAATGCATTAATAAGCAGCCTTGTTGGGGGAGCAAAGCACTCAGAAGTAGATCGACTTGATGTTCAATACCCCTCAAGGGAGTAATCTAAGTGATAAATCCCCTGGAAACACATCTTTAAATTCATTCATCAAAGAATGCAATTCAGGGTGTAACAGTCTCCTTACCTCACTTTTTTTTGGCTCTCAACTATAAGTAAAGCAAAATAGTTTTTTGTTTGTGAATGATTTTCAATCCATGTTTCACTTAAGAAAAGGTTTTCCTTAGTATTGTTTCCCACCCTAGATTTATTTTTGTGGATCAAAGAAGGGTTTAAAGGTGTAAGAGCGATGTTTCTATTCCTTGTGAAAAAAGAGTGATGTGCTTCTGTTCCTTGTGGAAAAAGAGTGATGTGCTTCTGTTTCTTGTGGAATGAGTAATTAGTTTTATGTTCATCATAAAAGGCTTTTCTATTAAATTGCAAGGCTTTCCTAATAATAAATGGCATGCATCTATAGGAATAACATCACATAAGACCTAATTTCGGTAGCTCTTGCAATTGAGAACAATATAAACGTTTTTTTGGGTTACCTGAAGATCACTTCCTTTGCTAAGCCATCAAGATTACAAGGTTGAGGATGCTTAGAAGTTAGTAGTTTCGACTTCTCAATCATGGTTGTTGATGCCACATTGGTGCAGTTCCCATCATCAATGATCAACGTACACACCTGGATTGATTGTGTACATGTTGGAAGATGTTCTTCCTTTGCTCCTCCGCATTTGCTGCAACCATGGTGTGTAAAGCCCTTCGGATAACCAGTATATCACCATCATCAGCTTCTTCCATGACCACTTCATCCTTTTTTGATCCAGACTCCTTTTTTCTTGTTTAGCCTCTTGAATTTCCAAGTCAACTGTTTCAATTTCTTAAAGGGTTATAACCCTTTGATTAGTACAATTGGCCTAAAAATGCCCATAGCCATGACATTTAAAGTATTTTCTTCCTTCACCATCAAGTTCTTCGGAAGTTCTTTGAAAGATTCCGTGGCTTTTTCCTTGCATTTATCCTTCATTGACGTACTCTCGGCCTTAGAAGAAGCACCCCTAAAGAAGGATGCCCCATTTGTCGAGGATTTGGTTGACGATCTTTTGCCACACTTCACTTTTTCTCCACCTTTATGGCTAGTTTTACAATATCTTCAATGTTCACTATGGTTGAAGCTCAACTAAATCTTTGATATCTTGATTCATTCCTTCAAGAAAATGAGCAATGGTCTTCTCTTGTACTTCCGAATATCACATCTCATAAGGAGTTGTCCAAGCTCCCTAATATACTTTTCAATACTCAACCCATGTTGTTTAAGCGGATTTAGCTTTAGAAACATGTCTTGCTTATAGTTCATAGGCAAGAATCTCTTTTTCTTGAGCTTCTTGAGTTTTTCCCAATACTTAAATCTTCTTTTTCCTTCTTGGACTTTCTGGTTTTTCAGGTTTTCCCACCAAGCTTAGTATACTTCTTAAATTTAAGAACAACAACCTTGCATCTCTTTTCATCCAAGTATGATTTGAACTCAAATACTCATTCTGTAGCATACAACCAATCAATAAAATCATCAGATTAAGGCTACCTTCAAATTTAGGTACCTCTACCTTGACATTGTGATCATTGTTGTTTCGTCCTCTACTCTTTCTATCTCGATTGTCTGAATCACTAGAATCACTTTTTTGTTGTTGGATTCATCACCGAAATCTAAGCGAGGATCATTACAGCGCGGACTCACTCCATTTGTTGCTGGAGTTGATTTATTTAACGATCTCGCCTTTTGTTGTGAGCTTATTCCAAAGTTAAGCCTCTTAGAACTATTGGATCACCTATCGTAGAATTGAGATTTATAGCAGAAAAGGAATCATTCAAGACGAGTTCAACTGAGAGCTCTAATACCAATTTGATGCGTACGTGAGGCGGGCAAATGTGTTTTGAGTAATTGTAGAATGAATAATGGTTAGATTAGAGTATATAGGAATGTATATCAAAGGAAAAATGCAAATAAGGATGTAAACGACCAGATCAAGGCCTAAAGGATGCATCATCATCTAAGAATTAAAATCAAGATTCGAGATAGAAGCTCACTACTGAGATTCGAGATAGAAGTTCACCACTAGGAATAATCCAATTTCCTAGGCTAAAGAAACTGATATAAGCAAATTCAACTCAAGAGAGCAATTCTCATTCATTTATTGAATTTGATCCATTACAATGGAGAGCACTCCTCTATTTATTGAGAGACTAAAACAAATGAAATAGAAAAGGAAATAAAGGATATAAATTCATCCACTAACCTTGCCTAACTAGTACAATCTTTAAAGATATACTAATATTAAAGAAAATAACTCTAATTAGCCTCTCATTGATATCTCTTTGATTAGTGTTGGCACCTAAATTTTTTACTAACCTTTTTAATCATTTTTCATAAAAAAAACATATCTCATTCTGGTTGTGGCGGAGGATATAAGCTGAAATTAACGGGCGATTGGACTAAATATGGGGGAAATGTGTTGAAAATTTTATGAGCTTGGATTTAAAGATATATTTGATCAAGGACTAAATTGCACATACTTAAGACTTCAAGGACTAGAATGAAAATATTTAAACTTAAGAGACTATTTTGTAAATAACTAAAAGGTGAGTTAGTAGAAAAATTAAAAAGGAAAGTGAAGAAAGGATGATAGAGAAAGAAAGATAAAGAATGGAAGATGGAGAAGAGTAATGGAGAAGGGAGTATGAAGAAGAGTTGAGAGAAAAAGGAAGATGAAGAAGAGTTGATGGAGGAGGAAGATAAAGAAGAGTTGATGGAGAAAGGAAGATAAAGGTGGAGAAGGGGAGATGGAGGTGGAGAAAAGGAGATAGAGATGGAGAAAGAGAGATGAAGATGGATAGAGAGAAGGGTGGATCGAGATGGAGAAAGAGACATAGAAGAGAAGGTTATAAAAGAAGGAAGAAAAATATTTTGAAGGAGAAAGGATTATGAAGAAAATCCAAAGGAAATCAAATGAAAGCATATTTTTAGAAGAGAGTTTTGGATAGTGAAAGTTTGGAAGCTCGTCCCACCATCGTCAATTTCTCCTTCATCGGCACAAAACTACATCCATCCCTGTCATTGGAGTCGTGATTTGAAATCCTGATCAATAATGCAATATGAGGTTTGAGTTTGGTAGTCAAATTCGCCAAATTAGGTAACGATTCCAATCTTTAGAATATCAAAACAATTCGTTGCCTAAATTGATAATTTGAATCCCGATTAAATCTTGTTGGATATATCATTCAATTGTCATGCTTAAAAATTATATCTTTAAAAATTCACATCATAGATGATTGCACACATGATTTATCTTGTAAATATTTATGTTGAACCATATTTTTTTCTTAGATTGCATCTCAAAAATGAAATTCATATTTTAAAAAGAAAAATCATTCATGACATGCATCGCATATAGTTTAGGTCTTCACATTGTCATAAAAAATTTTGCACCTTTAAACTTCAAGTGGAAATTTATCATAAGTGTCACATTGAATATCTTTTATGAAATTGGTACCGAAAAGGCATTAATTGAAAAATTAATATAACCAAGTCCTCGAACTCATTGATCTCTGTTTCATAGGAATAAAGTATTCCTTACAATACTCTATCTATGTGTCTAATCAACCTACCCAGAATGATTAGTAGTGACTCCAATAATTAAAATCTTTTGTCTAATGATCACTTGAACATAAGTCATGATTCGATAGAACTTGAGAGAGTTCGAGTTAAGTTAATTAATCTAATTAATTAACTTGGAAATCCATTAATCTAAAATTATGAAAACTTGATTTTTTTTAGGTTGCAACAGATTGGCGACTCCATTGGGTACTTAAAAATGAATTTTTTTGCAATTTTTTTTTCAAGAGGACTTAAACCAAAAAATTTCATGAAAAATTCATTTGATTTGACAATTGGGTGGATTCTAATCTTTATATGTTAAACGATTTTGCAAAATGGGAGTTATAAGGTGGGGAGTCTGTAGCTACCCTTTGTTTTGTAGTTTGGTGAAAAGGGAATTTGATTTTAATTTTTGAATTATTGGAGCGCTAATTGATTTGAAATGTTGTGCATGCCTTTAATGTAATTGCACTACACCACATTCGACTTGTGACCGAACCTGGGCCACACAATAGTTTTAGAATGGCATTTAATTGGTTTTTTAACCTTGGCAGTAAGGATTCGTTAAAGGTTATCCACTTGGATCTTGAACTTCTTCAAAAAATGGCTCAAGGGTCGTTCTCATGCACATGGGGCTACGATACATAGGCGTTATCCTTGTCGATCTAACCAAGCCAAAGTAATTAGACTCGACTAGTCATGACTATGTGTGCGAGGTGGTGGCTAGTCATGATAAACGTGCGTGAGGCTGCGACATGTCGTTCCATCCATCATTTCACTTTGCTAAAGGAACTAAAATTGAATCCACGATTCATGTGGATGTCTTTGTGATTAACATTCTCTCCCTAAGGGTGGTAATTTCTTAAACTTTATCTCAGTTTTTCTTACTCTATTTTGGGTCGGTCCATGATCTAGGTTAAGTCTTTTGGCTCGTAATCTATATACGAATGGGTCACAACGATATCGATTTTGTGCCAACTCCAAAGTTGGAGCTCAAGAAGCTATGGGAACAGTTGAAGCCGAATGGCCAACAGTATGCACTCAAGCACATTGGATTCATGTTGCCGATCCTTGATATTAATGTTTAGAGTGGAATCATGCATGCACTTGCTCATTTCTGGTGCCTTGAGACGACCACCTTTGTGTTAGGTAAGTTCGAGCTCGCACCTACTTTGGAAGAATAGGGTTTTGCCATTAAAAAGTCAGTTGAGATTGATATAATTGAACCGCCCATTTAAGTTGATCCTATGGTAGTGCTTGCTGATTTTTTAAGGCTAAGTAGAAGGGAAGTCGAAAAAGTTCTAAAATGTAATTGTCAAGTACGCCCATTATCTTTCCTCATGGAATGTTTTGAAAAAAATCCCTACCACGTCAGATTCAGGATCTTTATTCTAGCCTTTTTTGGACTTGTCATTTTTTCATTCCGTCAAAAGGCTATCAATCCTATGATAGCTTGGACAGTTAAACAATTACGTGGTGGAGCTTGTTTTACAAATACTATTCTGGCTAAAACTTTCATTTCATTGATACATTCAAAGAAAAAAAAAGATAAGACTTTCGAGCCCCAATCGAGCTTTTATAAATCTGATTTTTCTCACATCTTTCTCAATCTGGGGAAAATTTGACTGTATTTGAAATGGGTATAACTGATAATCCTATTTTGAGATTTAAAGAAATACAAGACCAAACTAAAAATTTGCACTATACACAATGGGTCAATTTGTTCAAGGATCCAAACTCTAAGATTTTCCTTTAGCAAGCCGTATGGTTCCCAGTCATGGAGGCTCGACTTTACCATGGTGATCAAAAGCTCATACCTTTAATGGGCATCTATGGAGTGACCAGTTATCAGCCTCTGTGAGTAGCACATCAGTTTCAGGTTCTACAGGAAATTCTACCTCCGCATGGGCCAATGAATTTTGAGTTTAGTTCGAGAAAGGAGAGAACTACAGAACTGAGCTTATGTATCATTTGAGGCATGGCGGAGGTGTTTCAACCACAAATTGAGTTGGCCTACAAATGAGCCCACTATAAGAATGAAGAGGCACTTCACACAGCCCTCTACATTCAGCACCACGTCATTCTTGCAGAGATACTCCTAAAGATCACGATCGTCACAAAGCAGCATACTCGTCAGGCCTAGATCAAAGTCAGTGAACAAAAGGCCTTGAAGCCCAAAGACAAGTGGATGCTTTGGCTAAGTGGAATACACAACTATGACACGCATTGAAGGCCCATTCGTCTATGGATCATATAGCCTCTAAGAAAAGAAAGACAGTTTGATGTTATGTCTTGTTTAGCAAGTCTTCATCCTCACTTTTCATTGTTCTAGTTGGGAATGTTAGTTTGCAGTTACATTTTTATGTCGGATTGTTGGGATTTTTTCTGATAATAATTATTACTGTTCAAACTGACCTTATGGTCTTCCGTAATTTGTACTGAATTTTCGGCTTCAAATTGAGCCACAAACTCTTCACAGAAAACATTCAAAAGATCATAATTCATCGCCTCAAAAAATTCAGCTTCATTCAATACATTTTCAATTATTACCAATTTAAGGTGAAGGAAAAACTGTCTGGATTCTAGAATTTTCTCGACTTCACTTTGTTTCTCCATTTACCACTAGCAAAAGTACTTTTTTGAGAAAATCAAAACATGAAAGTTGTAGAATGGGTTTTAATTAGTGGATTAAAAATTTTTGGGCATCAATTTGCATTTTTGATGGCCCATTGATCCTCAAATTAAAAATTGGACAAGTCAGTTTTCTAAGGCAAATTTTTAGGAGAAAGTATTAAACTGTACTAATCAATAAGGATCTTCCTAATCTCAAAAAATGAAAGTTGTTCATCATTGTCTTTACTATTAGCTGATAAGTTTGGCACTTTTGAATAGAGTGAGAATTGATACGAATTTTCTCATAAAAGCCGACAAAATCAGAATTTGAACGAATCAATCTTTCATTCATGTTGGCTCCGTTTTGGGTCTAGAGGATTGATTGGACCAACTCGTCATTTTCATCTATCATACTCATTTGTATTGTTATCTTTTTTAGGTAATTCATCACGGATCCCTTACACCCCTACAACACTCGATCGGTAGTCAAAAAAATGGCCAATCAAGCTGAGATCGCGATTATTGTGGAGGAGAAATTGAAAGAACATATGAATATCATGAATGATCAAATGACCGCTTTAATGACCCAGGTAGAAAATTTAATGGTCAAGCAGCAGCAGGTTAGTTCCAGCTCTTAGTCAGGAACTCTAGCCCCGACTCACCAAGTCGTCCATCCTAACAAAGCTCACATGATGAATGATGATCCCACAATATCTTTGGATGATGTTAATCTAACAGGCACTAACATGCCTCCTAAGACCTCGGCCCCTCACCTATTCTCACTCCTCCAACCTTGAATGATGAAAATGCTAAGCTTATACCAAGGCTTGAACAAAGGATACGTTATGTTAAAGGGACCCAGAGCATTCTCTCGATGACTTGTCAGTGTACACTAGGGTGCAGGCGCAGAGAAGTTCAGGATGCCGACCTTTGATAAGTATAATGGCACATTCAACCCTCTATAACATATCACAATGTTTCAAGCCGCATGAATAAATATGTTTCAAATAGACCCATGATGGTCCAAACCTTCTAGGCAAGTTTGAAGGATGCTGTAATGAGATGGTACATTAATCACCAGATCAACCGAAAAGATTCATGGGAGGAGATGGCCAATAGTTTCATTAAGCATTTCAAATTTAATCTAGACATCACTATCGCTCGGAGGATCTAGAACGGGGCTGAACTAAAGGGGTGAGACCCTTAAAGAATGTGCCACCCATTGAAGGAGCATGTTGTCCCAAGTCATGCCTAAGCCTCCTGAGCATGATCTAATGAAGTTATTTGTGTCCACAATTCCATAGTGGATTCATTCGAGAATTCTAGTGATGGCCGTTCAATCTTTAGCCAGTTAGTTGCTATGGGCGAAGAAATGAGTCTGGGTTCAAGAAAGAATGGTATGGAGATTCGAGCTCGTCTGGCAAAAGATTTTTCGGCAAGAAAGAGAAGAGCGGCCGCTAAAGTAACACGACTTACGTTCAAAAGTAGCAGGTTCAAGTTCCACGAGTGCAGTTTGCCCCCCAATAAGTACCGTCTATGGAGACCAACCAACAGAACTCACGACCGCAACGTAAGCTGCGTCAATTCACAACTCTCCTAAGTACTTTATCTCAGATGTTGACAGTGCTTAGAAAGAAGAACTTACTGAGTTCCGAGCCACAAAGTTTTGATCCCGCTAGCTTCACCAAATGCGATCCGTCGAAGAAATGTGATTATTAGAGAGGTGAAGTAGGTCATTCGGTGGAGGATTGCCAGGTGCTTAATATCGAATCCAAGCTTTACTCAAAACTGGAGCATTTGCACTGAAACCAATTGTAAACCTAATGTGCACAACAATCCGTTGCCTATCATGAGAGCCCTGTGAATGCAATTTTTGGCTTAGGAGCTAGACAAGTTAGGAGTTTTAAGGTTCGTATTTCAGATATTTTTGATGCATTGGTGATGCACTGGTCCGACAGGATACTTTCAGGTTGGTGAAGTGGTATTGTTTCTGAAGTAAGAGGAAAGGTTGATGCTTTGGTCAAGGATAAGATGATCGGGCGTGCTGACAAGACAGGTATGGTAGCAATTGTGTCCCAAGTTGTCATAGATTGGGATCAAGAACTGGCTGAATTGACTAATGACCAGATCAAATCGGACCTTGAATTAGCCGACATGCCTCCTCTTGAGGATGCTTCCGATGACGATTCGGGGTTTTCGTCCCAGAGGCACCAATGTCACCTCAGCCATTCAGTATAGGAGTAACAAATCTATCCCTTGGTCTATGATGTGGATTTAGTGACAAGGTCTGGTCGTGTTTACTCGGATGACTGACTCACAAAGCAAGTCCTCGATAAGGAGGCGAAGGAGTTTTTGGCCGTGATCAAGGCCAGTGAATATAGTATTGTGGACCAATTGCGAATGATGCCTGCTTAGGTATCTTTACTTGAACTTCTATAGACGTCTAAAATCATCGGGCACCTTTGAGGAAGGTTTTAAGTGAAGTCCATGTTCCAGAGTACATCGATGAAGACAAGCTTGAAGGTTTTGTTGGATCTATCCTGCTTAAGGATCAGGTGTCATTTTCTGAAGAAGAGATACCGGAGGAAGGATGGGGGTATAATAAGGCACTCCATATATCCGTTAAGCACAAGCAAAGTCATCTAGCTCGTGTGCTTGTAGATAATAGTTCAACTCTAAATATATGCCCACTATCTACTTTGAAGCATTTGATATTGATCTGGCTAAGATACATGTGGCTAAAACCTCCGTCTGAACATTCGACGAGATGAAGAAAGACGTAACAGGGCAAATCAACTTGGAGCTTCAGATAGGGCTTCCATGTTTGACATCCTTTTCCAAGTGTTAGATATCCCGTCCTCCTTCAACTTTTTGTTGGGTTGACCATGGATCCACAATGCTGGTACAGTACCTTCCAGCATTCATTAGGAAATTAAATTTGTGGTCGGGGCAAAACTGATAACTATCTATAGGGAATAAGATCACGAACTACAATGAAAACTATTCCTTATATTGAGCTTGATCATGAAAGAAGATAGTTATCATATTTTTGAACTAGTGTTTGCTATTTCACTCTTCCCAAGATGCACCTTTGCCCACGCTCCAAACTCTCTAGTCC
>JAGVVM010019248.1:0-16181 GCA_019149425.1 Psidium friedrichsthalianum | reverse complement strand
ACTTGATTGATTGATGTGACATCTGATTGATGTGACATCTGATTTGACTTGCCTCGATTTGCGTGCCAAATGCACCGATCGGGTCCCAAGCGCGAACGGATTATAGACTGGCTTTGGTGTCGGTCTATCGAATCTACTCTCAAAAATCCTAATTAGTCTCATTCTAAGGTCTGAGCATTTACCGGGGGCATTTCGGTAATTTTCCAATCACGTCTTGCTTCACGACGTGCACCGGCTGTCTGACCTTCGGTCGACATTTCTAAAATCGACTTCGTTTCTTCTTTGCGTTTATCTTACTGATTCGATTGTCCATCGTCAGATTTCATTTTGTGGTCAATTTCACCAAATACCGACCCTGTCTCAGTCTCAAGCCAACGGGCGGCTGATTGGGAAAAATTCCCAGATAGCCTTTCCCCTTCGGTTGGTCAGCTCAGGGTAGCTAATCCTGAGTGAGCGTCGACCAGAGTGTATTAATGAAGTATTTCCCTTCATTTAGAAAGTCTGACTATTGGGTCGAATTTTCAGACTGTCACAGAAATTCATGGGCTAGGCGTGAGGAGTTACGGGCCAAGTAAGTTAATGGGCCTTGGGACTTAATTTTGGACTAATTGGGCCTAAACTAACCTAATTGAACCCAAGATGATTGATGGGCCTTGTTTGGACGAAAATGGGTATTGATTGGCCCAACTTATAAATTAGAATATTAATTTATGAAGCCCATTAATGTACATGGGCCTAGAATGACTAAATGGGCCTAAAATGGGCTAAATGGGCTTGATTGGTTAATCTTTGAAAATGGGCTTGGGCCCTACACGAAAATTTAATATTCATGGGCCTTAATTACATAATGGACCTAAGAATTAATAATGGGCCTAAGATTGGTAATTGGGCCTTGAATTCTATTGGGCCCAACTTAATTTATTAAGCCCAATTAGCTTTAATGGGCCTAACCCACTACACTAAACCTTAAATCCTATCGAACCCAACTCGACTTATGGGCTTAAAACTCCTTAATGGGCCGAATTTCATTAATGGACTTACTTACCCTTATGGGCCTTGGGCCTTGGTTCGGGCTTTAGGTCATTTGAATTGAATCCTATAATTGAGCCTTAAACCCAACCGATCTTCATTCAACTACACCAAGGGGTCAATAAAACACTGAATCAATAGTCATGGGTTACTGACTCCAGGGAATAGCATGGGTGTTTGGGCTTAGGCCGAGTGATCAGATTTGCTAGATGAGAGTCCAATTATTACGGGTCTGACCCGAGGATCAATGAGTGATATCCTATCATATCTGTCTGACTGAGAAGTTGTGCGTGGGGCCTTGGATTCTCTTCTGACCTGACTTGTTGTGCAC
This sequence comes from Psidium friedrichsthalianum, assembly GCA_019149425.1. NCBI lineage: Eukaryota > Viridiplantae > Streptophyta > Magnoliopsida > Myrtales > Myrtaceae > Psidium > Psidium friedrichsthalianum. The sequence goes on along the minus strand of JAGVVM010019248.1, from coordinate 14,821 downwards.
GTGAGGATGTGGTAGTTGCTTGATACGTTCTATACTTGTGCATATATGCCATATCATGCATGCTCTATGTTTGATTTGGCTGATTGAAATCCCGTAGCCCCGCATACATTGAGAGCATGGCATGAGTCACCGGAGCTGTGACGCGAGAATGGGCCCAGAGGGGAAGTGGAGAGAAAAGGGAGACCAATGTAAGGCGTTTGAGACGCATTGTGGTAATTGCCGTAGGGCACTGTTGGGTGAGCCCTGATGGGATTTGGAGTGACAGATGGGCATGGTCTATTGGGACCCGTTATGGCCGGTTGAGGCCTGAGTATGATCCATTGAGATCCGATATGGCCGATTGAGGCCTGTAGCATTGCATATGACATCTGATTGACATCTTGTGCCCGTCTGTATAATATGATCTGTGTTGTGACAATTTGTACGTATGTTAGGCATGTTGGGGTCTGGTACCGAGAACTGAGAATGCCTGAACCCTGAACCGAAGACCTAGTCCATTGGATAGGACCGACCCTATTAGTATACGCTATCCTACGTTAGGATTAGTGGTGAGCTTATTGAGTTTCGACTCATGGGCGGTGGTTGCCCTTCTTTTACAGATCCAGGTCACCCATGATGGCTGCACCGCCGATGCTTTTTGGACTGCCAGTGCAGATGGACACCGAGATTACCCTCCATTTTGATATGCACGCCACTCTGTGGCATAGGCATGTGACCACTGTGTAGTAGATCAGGGTGGACCTTATCTCGTACCCCATAGATATGAGGCCTGGTTTAGAGAGGCCTGTTTGGCTTTGAGGGACCCCAGAGGGACTCCCCTATTCCTATGGAGGACGACCCGATTTTGCTCCAGCCAGACGAGTATGGTGGTGAGGTGGTCGACCCCGACCCATTGCAGGAGATGCCGTCACCTGGACGATCCGAGATTGATGGTCACGAGGAGGGTGACGCGATGGACACAGACGAGGAGGATCCAGAGGAGGACCCAGAGGAGGACCCCGAGGAGGATCCCGAGGAGGAGCTCGAGATGGACTGAGTTATGCTGTACTGGTCTAGTCTTTTTGGAGAGAGCGTAGATAGCTTGACCATAGTGAGGTTTTCTTTTGGGAGTCTGTATCTAACGCTCTATATATATATACATATGTGATGTGTATCATCTTTTGTAAAAGTGTTCTTGTCTTTCCATGCTACCCTGTACCTTGTGCATGTATGTATGTATAGAAGGCACGCTTCCGCAGAATTCCGCAGGTTTTAGATTATTGTCGTTCGCGCTAGCGTCACTTGGCCGCGATGAGCATCCTGGGCCGTCGCTACTCGTAGGCCAGGTGTACGCAGGGACTCGTCGATGTGTATGAACAGGGGTGTCGCGTGCTCGTTATTGGGATTCGGGGCGTGACATGGTGGGTCTGACGTCCCCCATTGCCATGCCCATTGCCCCCATGGGCTCCATTTGCAGCGGCCAAGGCGGCGTCAGCTGCTTGGGCAACAGTGGCAGCTCTCTCAGCAGCTTGCCTGCCCATCAGGTTACTGACTTCCGTTAATACCCTCATCATCTCTTCTATCCTTGGGTCTCCTTCGGGCGCAGGAGCCCCTGAACTTGACGCACCAGCACTGGGTCTTCTGCCCCTATTGCTCATCCTTTAGACTACCCCTCACCTATACCAATAAAATTCCATTCAGGAATTTGAAACCCTAAGACTATCAATCAAGCTTTCGCCTACTGTCGCGTCTACTGACATGAATATGCATGAAAAGTTCGCTGCAGCTTTTAAATGCAATTGGACTAGGAAGACACCTAGACTCACCCTGACAATGCACAGCCTAGGCCACTCTGTTCGCCACCTCAACTAGAAGCCTGTCAGGAGCCGCTCCTTGATCGGGTCTCTGCCCCGGCAACCACTCCCCGCCCTCCTCATTTCTTGGTGCGAACAGTTGTCCTAGGTCACCCACAGCCAGAGAGAATCCCACTCCACGTGTCCCATACCACGCTTCATTGCAGTTTTTAGACGTCCCGTCAGACCTGTCCCATACCAGGCTGACGGTTACCCAACCCAATAAAATATGATGCATGCGCTTTTCAAACCTCGACTCCTTATTTTTAAATCATCTCCATTTTAAACCATTTTTCCCTTTTTGATGTAGAAATCGTGCAATGCATGATGGTCAGGCAGCGCGCAACAGCCGACTAGGCATACAAACACATGCAACAATAACTAGCAACTAGCCAATCAGCAATCAGCATTCAAGCACCCAACTCACGGGGCTATGCTTTAGAACCTTACCTCAGGTCCTGACGCATCTGCAGATTAGCTCACAAACATCGTGACCTATAGTCATACTAGACTAATCATCTAACTCTGCAGGCACATGCGCCAATCAATTCATGCATTCTACCCTTCCTGATTCTTAGGTCTAGGGTCTGTCTATCTAACTACCCAAATTCATCAGCCTTATCACTCCAAGTCCTCGAATGGTCTCGTATCGAGCTAACCTTGCTCTGATACCACTCGAACGGGGATGTCACGCCCCGAGCCCCAATCGAGCACGCGACATCCCTGCTCATATCGTGAAGAACCCTGCGTACACCTGGCCTACGACTAGCGACGGCCCAGGACACTCATCGCGGCCAAGCGACGCTAGCGCAAACTGACGACAGTCGATAACCTGCGGAAGCGTGCCTTCTATACATACATACATGCACAAGGTACAGGGTAGCATGAAAAGACAAGAACACTTTCACAAAAGATAATACACATTAAATATATATAAAGCGTTAGATACAGACCCCAAAAGAAAACCTCACTATGGTCATGCTATCTACGCTCTCAAAATCTAGACCAGTGACAGCGGGACTCAATCCACCTCTAGCTCTGTGACAGTCTGAAAATTCGACCCAATAGTCAGACTTTCTAAATGAATGGAAATACTTCATTAATACACTCTAGTCGACGCTCACTCAGGATTAGCTACCCTGAGCTGACCAACCGAAGGGGAAAGGCTATCTGGGAATTTTTCCCAATCAGCCGCCCGTTGGCCTAAGACTGAGACGGAGTCGGTATTTAGTGAGATTGACCACAAAATGAAATCTGGCAATGGACAATCGGATCAGTAGGATAAACACAATGAAGAAATGAAGTCGGTTTCAGAAATGTCGACTGAAGGTCAGACAGCCGGTGCACGTCGTGAAGCAAGACGTGAATGGAAAATTACCGAAATGCCCCCGGTAAATGCTCAGACCTTAGAATGAGACTAATTAGGATTTTTGAGAGTAGATTCGATAGACCGACACCAAATCCAGTCTAAAATTCGTTCGCGCTCGGGACCCGATCGGTGCATTTGGCACGCAAATCGAGGCAAGTCAAATCAAATGTCACATCCATCGGATGTCACATCAATCAATCAATCAAATCAATCGCGTCATGGCACAATTTCCCATGAAATCCATCAATCAATCACATGTCACATAATCCCATCAACCACTCCACTCACTTACTAACCATTTTGTCCCATGTGATTATAATCTCTCCCATTCTCTCTCCTCCCTCATTTGAATTTTCGGCACTCTCTCTCTTCCTCTCCCTCTCTCCCGATTTCTCTCCCTCTCGGTCTCCCTCTCGCCCGAAGCCGACCACCGTGAGCCGCCGAAGTCCGGCCGCCGTCCGACGCCTCCAACCGCCTCGGACCGCCACCCCATCTCGGTAAGTCCCTTTTTCCTTGTTGTCCCGTGACCCTTGGAGCCGCCCAACCTCACCGTCACTCTCTCTCTTCCTCTCGGCCCGTGTAGCCGTGCCGTCCCCATCGCCGTCGTCCTTTCGTCCGCCGCCGTGCGAGCCACCGTCCGGCCACCACAACACCTCGGTGAGTCACCCTTGTCCTTCTTCTTGTCGTCTTCTTGGCCTTGGACACCGACCCGACCTCACTCTCTTCTCTTTCTCCCTCTCGGCCGGTCTAGTTCGTCCGCCGCGAACGCCACCCGTCGCCGTCGTTCCGCCCGCCTCGCCGTCCAGACGCCTCCGCCGGCCCTCTAGGTAAGCAAACCTCTAATCCTAGTTTTAGGCTAGTATGTATATGTGTCGGATGGTTGTGCATTAGTGGCTAATCAAGTGATTAGAGGTAATGTGGATGATTAAGCTAGTTGGGCCTTGGATTAATTTGCTAGCATGTTGGGCCGACGTGTGGGCACTTGGAGAGAGGGATTGGGCCTTGAAAACTATGCTAATGGGCTGGAATCAGCATAATAAACGTGTGGACTAATGGGGCCGAAGGATTATAATGGGCTTGGGGTTCTAATTTTAATCTATTTGGGCCTAAACTATTCAAATTGGGCCAAATGGGAATGATGGGCCATAAGTGGACGAAAATGGAATTTGATGGGCCCAAAATTAAAGTCTTGGACATTAATTTACGAAGCCCAATAATGTATATGGCCTAGGATGACCAAATGGGCTTAAAATACGCTAAATGGGCTTAATGAACTAAACTTTTGAAAATGGGCTTGGGCCCTACACGAAAATTAATAATAAGGGGCCTTAATTGTATAATGGACTTAAGAATTATTAAGGGGCCTAAGTTTGTAATTGGGCCTTGTATTCTACTGGACCCAACTTAATTTATTAAGCCCAATTAGGTTTAATGGGCCTAACCCACTACCAAACCTTGAATCCTATTAGACCCAACTTGACTTATGTGCTTAAAACTCCTTAATGGCCGAATTCATTAATGGACCTACTTACCCTTATGGGCCATGGCCTTAGTTCGGCTTAGGCCCATTTGAATTAATCCTATAATTGGGCCTTAAACCCAACCGAGCTTAATTCAACTACACCGAGGATCAATAACACACTGAATCAATGGTCATGGGTTCTCAACCCCCAGGGGACTCACATGGGTGTTTGGGCTTAGGCCGAGCTGTCGAATCCGCGAAGATGTGAGCCCAACTGTTATGGGTCTGACCGAGGATTAATGAGTGATATCCTATCGTATCTGTCTGACTGAGGGATTATGCGTGGGGCCTTTGGTTCTCTTATAGCTTGGCTTGTTGTGCCCATGAGAGTGTGATGGTTGCTTGATGCGTTCTATACTTGTGCATATATGCCATATCAAGCCTGCTCTATGTTGAATTGCTGATTGCAATCCCGTGGCCCCGCATACATGAGAGCATGGCATGAGTCACCAGAGCTGTGACGCGAGGATGTGCCTAGAGGGGAAGTGAGAGAAAAGGGAGACCAACGTAAGGCGTTTGAGACGCAGTGTGGTAATCGCCGTATGGCACTGTTGGGTGAGCCCTGATGGACCATGCCCATCTGTCACTAAATCCCATCAGGGCTCACCCAACAGTGCCATACGGCGATTACCACACTGCGTCTCAACGCCTTACGTGGTCTCCCTTTTCTCTCACTTCCCCTCTGGGCACATCCTCTGCGTCACAGCTCTGGTGACTCATGCCTGCTCTCAAGTATGCGGGGCCACGGGATTGCAATCAGCAATTCAAACATAGAGCATGCATGATATGGCATATATGCACAAGTATAGAACGCATCAAGCAACCATCACACTCTCATGGCACAACAAGCCAAGCTATAAGAGAACCAAAGGCCCCACGCATAATCCCTCAGTCAGACAGATACGATAGGATATCACTCATTAATCCTCGGGTCAGACCCATAACAGTTGGACTCACATCTTCGCGGATTCGACAGCTCGGCCTAAGCCCAAACACCCATGTTAGTCCCCTGGGGGTTGAGAACCCATGACCATTGATTCAGTGTGTTATTGATCCCTCGGTGTAGTTGAATTAAGCTCGTTGGGTTTAAGGCCCAATTATAGGATTAATTCAAAATGGGCCTAAAGCCCGAACTAAGGCCCATGGCCCATAAGGTAAGTAGGTCCATTAATGAAATTCGGCCCATTAAGGAGTTTTAAGCACATAAGTCAAGTTGGGTCTATAGGATTCAAGGTTTAGTGTAGTGGGTTAGGCCCATTAACCTAATTGGGCTTAATAAATTAAGTTGGGTCCAAGTAGAATACAAGGCCCAATTACCAAACTTAGGCCCCTTAATAATTCTTAAGTCCATTATACAATTAAGGCCCATTATTATTAAATTTTCGTGTAGGGCCCAAGCCCATTTTCAAAAGTTAGTTCATTAAGCCCATTTAGCGTATTTTAAGCCCATTTGGTCATCCTAGGCCCATATACATTATTGGGCTTCGTAAATTAATGTCCAAGACTTTAATTTGGCCCATCAAATTCCAATTTTCGTCCACTTATGGCCCATCATTCCCATTTGGCCCAATTTGAATAGTTTAGGCCCAAATAGATTAAAATTAGAACCCCAAGCCCATTATAATCCTTCGGCCATTAGTCCACACGTTTTTATGCTGATTCCAGCCCATTAGCATAGTTTCAAGGCCCAATCCCTCTCTCCAAGTGGCCCACACGGTCGGCCCAACATGCTAGCAACATTAATCCAAGGCCCAACTAGCTTAATCATCCACATTACACTCTAATCAACTTGATTAGCCACTAATGCACACCATCCACACATATACATACTAGCCTAAACTAGGATTAGAGGTTTGCTTACCTAGAGGGGCCGGCGGAGGCGGCTGGACGGCGAGGCGGGCGGAACGACGGCGACGGTGGTGTTCGCGGCGGACGAACTAGACCGACCGAGAGGGAGAAAGAGAAGAGAGTGAGGTCGGGTCGGTGTCCAAGGCCAAGAAGACGACAAGAAGAAGGACAAGGGTGACTCACCGAGGTGTTGTGGTGGCCGGACGGTGGCTCGCAGGCGGCGGACGAAAGGACGACGGCGATGGGGACGGCACGGCTACACGGGCCGAGAGGAAGAGAGAGAGTGACGGTGAGGTTGGGCGGCTCCAAGGGTCACGGGACAACAAGGAAAAAGGGACTTACCGAGATGGGGTGGCGGTCCGAGGCGGTTGGAGGCGTCGGACGGCGGCCGGACTCGGCGGCTCACGGTGGTCGGCTTCGGGCGAGAGGGAGACCGAGAGGGAGAGAAATCCGGGCGAGGAGGGAGAGAAGAGAGAGAGTGCCGAAAATTCAAATGAGGGAGGAGAGAGAATGGGAGAGATTATAATCACATGGGACAAAATGGTTAGTAAGTGAGTGGAGTGGTTGATGGGATTATGTGACATGTGATTGATTGATGGATTTCATGGGAAATTGTGCCATGACGCGATTGATTTGATTGATTGATTGATGTGACATCCGATGGATGTGACATTTGATTTGACTTGCCTCGATTTGCGTGCCAAATGCACCGATCGGGTCCCGAGCGCGAACGGATTTTGGACTGGGTTTGGTGTCGGTCTAACGAATTTACTCTCAAAAATCCTAATTAGTCTCATTCTAAGGTCTGAGCATTTACCGGGGGCATTTCGGAAATTTTCCATTCACGTCTTGCTTCACGACGTGCACCGGCTGTCCGACCTTCAGTCGACATTTCTGAAACCGACTTCATTTCTTCATTGTGTTTATCTTACCGATCCGATTGTCCATCGTCAGATTTCATTTTGTGGTCAATTTCACCAAATACCGACTCTGTCTCAGTCTCAAGCCAACGGGCGGCTGATTGGGAAAAATTCCCAGATAGCCTTTCCCCTTCGGTTGGTCAGCTCAGGGTAGCTAATCCTGAGTGAGCGTCGACTAGAGTGTATTAATGAAGTATTTCCATTCATTTAGAGAGTCTGACAATTGGGTCGAATTTTCAGACTGTCACAATTCTTCCCTTCTTATAAAAATTTCGTCCTCGAAATTTACAATCTACCAGTCCTTACTTCAAAATAGAGATTACAGGTGGGTCATTCAAACAGGTAAGGGTATTTCTTCTTCATCTCGCCTTCACTTTCCCAAGTGGCTCCTTCGGTTCCATGGTGCTCCCAGATGACCTTGACCAATGGAATCGTCTTGTTCCTGAGCACTTGTTCCTTGCGATCTTCAATCCTAACTGGCCTTTCCACGTAGGAGACGCGGTCGTCCATTTCAATGACTTCATGATCGAGTATATGGCCAGGGTCCGGCTCATACTTTCTAGCATCGATACATGAAATACGTTGTGGATCTGTGACAAGTTCGGCGGTAGAGCCAGACGATAAGCCAGTGTCCCGATCTTCTCCAATATCTCGAATGGCCCAACGAATCTGGGACTCAGCTTCCCTTTTTGCCAAACCGAGATAATCCTCGCATCGGCGACACCTTCAGAAAAACATGATCTCCAACTTGGAACTCCAATGGCTTACGTCTCTTGTCTGCATAACTCTTCTGTCTACTCTGGGCGGTCCTCAGTCTGTCCTTGAATCACCTTGACTGCCTCCACTGATTGTTGCACCAATTCTGGGCCTGTTATACTTTTCTCGCCAACTTCGTCCCAACAAATTGGCGTCCTGCAGGCCCCTCCATACAATGCTTCAAATGGTGCCATCTGGATACTTTGCTGGTAGCTGTTGTTGTAGGCAAACTCCACTAGGTGTAACTGCTCTTCCCAACCTCCTTTGAAATCAATTACACAAGCCCTCAGCATATCCTCCAGAGTCTGTATAGTCCTTTCTGACTGTCCGTCAGTCTGGGGGTGGTAGGCTGTACTGAACCTCAGTTCTGTTCCAAGAGCACCCTGCAACTTTCCAGAATGTGGCGGTGAAGCGGGGATCCCTATCCGACACAATGCTTACTGGCACTCCATGCAGTCTTACAATCTGTCTCACATACAATTCAGCCAACTTCTCCAATGTAGAATCCTTTCGCACTGCAATGAAATGTGCGGACTTGGTCAGTCGGTCCACTATCACCCAGATTGAGTCGTTTCCTCTCTGACTCCTTGGCAGTCCTGTCACAAAATCCATGGTGATATGTTCCCATTTCCACTCTGGGATTTCCAAAGGTTGCAACAGTCCTCCAGGCTTGCAGTGTTGCGCCTTCACCTGCTGGCACGTCAGGCACTTGGCTACATGCTTAGCCACATCCACCTTCATTCCATTCCACCAGTAGTGCTGACGCAGGTTCTGGTACATCTTCGTGCTTCCTGGGTGGATACTGTAGTTACTCCTGTGTGCCTCTGATAAAATTCTCTCCTTCAACTCTTCGTCGTTTGGCACACACAGACGTCCTCTAAACTTCAATATTCCATCCTCGGTCACCTTGAAGTCGTCTTTCCTCTCTTCTGCATCCATCGTCACAATCTTCTGAATATCTGGGTCCGTAGACTGCAATTCCTTAACCCTCAATTGAATCTCGGGTTCAATCTGTAGTGTAGCCATTAAGCTGGAGAGGGTTCCTATCTCAACCTTGAATTCAGAGTCTCTGATTTCTTCTAGCAGCGTCCATTCCTTTACCATCATATGCGCGATGCTCGACTTTCTGCTCAGAGCATCCGCCACCTTATTCGCCTTTCCTGGATGGTATAGGATATCACAATCATAGTCTTTCAGAAGTTCCATCCATCGACGCTGTCTCATGTTAAGCTCCTTCTGCGAAAACAAATACTTCAGACTCTGGTGATCTGTGTATATCTGGAACTTTTCTCCCACCAGATAATGTCTCCAGATCTTCAGCGCGAATACTATCGCTGCCAACTCCAGGTCATGCGTCGGATAATTCATTCATGCGGCCTCAACTGTCGAGATGCATACGCTACTACACGTCCATGTTGCATCAAGACACATCCTAGACCTCTTAGCGACGCATCGCTGTAAATTTCAAATCCTCCTGGTCCGGATGGGATGGTCAACACGGGTGCAGAAGTCAGTCGATCCTTTAGCTCCTGAAAGCTCTCCTCGCACTTTGCATTCCATTCAAACTTCGACTCCTTCTTTAACAGTTTCGTCATCGGAGCGGCTATCGCGGAGAACCTTTCCACGAAGCGTCTGTAATAACCAGCCAATCCAAGGAAGCTTCTTATTTCAGTCACGGTTGTTGGCCTCGGCCACTTCTCCACAGCTTCGATCTTAGCTGGATCTACCGATATCCCTTCTCCTGATACAATGTGTCCAAGAAACGCCACTCTGTTCAGCCAAAACTCACACTTGCTGAACTTTGCATACAGTGAGTGTTCCCTTAACGTCTGCAGAACAATCCTCAAGTGTTCTTCGTGGTCTTCAGCATTCTTCGAGTACACCAGGATGTCGTCGATGAAGACTATCACGAATCGATCCAAGAACTCCTTGAACACTCTGTTCATCATATCCATAAATGCAGCTGGGGCATTTGTCAGCCCAAATGGCATGACGGTGAACTCGTAATGCCCATATCTTGTCCTAAAGGCAGTCTTCGGATATCCTCCTTCTTGATCCTTAGCTGGTGGTAACCCGTCCTCAGGTCTATCTTGGAGAACACACATGCTCCTTCCAGCTGATCAAATAGGTCATCTATCCTTGGCAGGGATACTTGTTCTTGATCGTCACTTGGTTCAGCTGACGATAATCTATACACAGCCTCAGCGTGCCATCTTTTTTCTTAACAAATACACTGGAGCTCCCCACGGTGAAGCACTGGGGCGGATAAATCCTTTATCCAGTAGCTCTTGCATCTGTACCTTCAGCTCCTTTAGTTCAGACAGTGCCATCCTATACGGTGCCTTCGAGATTGGCTCAGTCCCAGGCACCAACTCAATCACAAATTCTACTTCGCGCTCTGGTGGCAAGCCAGGCAATTCTTGAGGAAACACGTCGGGGTATTCCCTCACTACAGGCACCTCCTCTAACTTCACTTCTTGGGGGACTGACGAATCTGTTACGATGCCAAGAATCCTAGGCAACCTGATCCATCAGCTTGGTTGCTTCTAGGGCAGAAATCCAGGGAATTGAGGTTTCCACCTCGGTTTTCCTTTAAACTCATATCAGGCCCATCTACTGGGTTCACCTTATTATACTCCTACTGCAGTCAATAACTGCTCCTGTCTAACCAGCCAATCCATGCCAACAATTACGTCAAATCATACATGGGCAGAACGCTAAGTCAATCCTCTCAATTCTATCTCCAGAACTATCTCACACCCCTTACAAAACCCTAACATACAATTACTTTATCTTTCAACGGGTGGCCACATGCAATACGACATCCAACGGTCTAGTTTCTATTCAGCCAACTCAGCAAAACGTGGCAGATATGAACGAATGGAGTGCCCAGGATCAAACAAGGCATGGCGTCATGACCACAGAGAGAAATTGTGACAGTCTGAAAATTCGACCCAATTGTCAGACTTCTAAATGAGTGGAAATACTTCATTAATACACTCTTAGTCGACGCTCACTCAGGATTAGCTACCCTGAGCTGACAACCAAAGGGGAAAGGCTATCTGGGAAATTTTCCAATCAGCCGCCCGTTGGCCTGAGACTGAGACAGGTCGGTATTTGATGAAATTGACCACAAAATGAAATCTGACGATGGACAATCGAATCAGTAAGATAACGCAATGAAGAAATGAAGTCGGTTTCAGAAATGTCGACTGAAGGTCAGACAGCCGTGCAAGCGTCTGAAGCAAGACGTGAATGGAAATTACCGAAATGCCCCCGGTAAATGCTCAGGCCTTAGAATGAGACTAATTAGGATTTTTGAGAGTAGAATCGATAGACCGACACCAAATCCTGTCCAAATTCGTTCGCGCTTGGACCCGATCGGTGCATTCGGCACGCAAATCGAGCAAGTCAAATCAGATGTCACTCAATCAATCAGTGTCAAATCAATCCATCATCACATCAATCAAGGTTTTCAATTCCCAAGACATCAATCCTCACATCATGGTCAAATTTCCCCAACCCTACCCCACTACCCATTTTTGAATTTTGATTTATTAAACCATTATAATCTCTCTCCTTCTCTCTCCTCCCTCTCATTTTTTCGGCCGGGCCATCTCTCCTCTCTCTCCATCTCTCCCGATCACTCTCTCTCCCTCTCGGATTCCTCCCTCTCGCCCGGCCACCGTCCCCGTCGTCCGCCGCGAAGAGCCGCCCGTCCGGCCAGTCGTCCACCCCCTCCCTTCGGCTCCTTGTGTTGTGGTAAGCTTCCTTAGCCCCTGCCTCTTCATTTCGCACGGCTGGAAGGCCGCCGTGGACCGCGACCCGATCTCACTCTCCATCTCTCTCTCGGTTCAGCCGTCCGCCCGCGCCACGTCGTCGTCGCCGTCAGGCCTTCACCCGTCGTACGCCGCCGTCTAGGTGAGTCCACCGTGGCCTCTCTCCTTGTCTGGTTTCGGTGGCATGGAGGCCACTTGAACCCCGAAACTCACCTCACACTCCCTCTCTCTCCTCGTCTAGTTTTGTGTCGCCGTGGCTCCGTCCGGTCGTGCCCGCAGTCCGTCCCGTCGCCGTCCACCGCCTCCATCAGCCCCTAAGGTAAGCAACCCACTAATCTTGCCTTAGGCTAGTTGTATGCTTATGTGTTGATTGGATTAGTGGCTAAACGATGGTGATTTGTGGTTAATAGTGTGATTGGTTGCTAATTGGGCTTAGGCCTTTTGGTTTTCCTAGTGGGCCGCCGATGGGTCATTGGAGTGAGAGATTGGGCCTAGAAACTTGCATTTGGGCTGGAATTTGTGATGTGGGCGTGTAATTTGCAATGGGCTTAAGTTCTAATGGGCTTTTCGGATCATAATGTATGCTAGTTTGGGCTAAATAGAACTAATGGACCCAATTTGTAATTGGTGGCCCATTTGGACGAAAATCATAATTAATGGGCCAACGATGGGTTTGAACATTAAAAGATTAGGCCCAATTATGCATATGGCTTAGAGGGATCAAATGGGCCTAAAATGGGCTAAATGGCTTAATTGGGAAAATCTTGAAAATGGGCTTGGGCCCTACACGAAATTAACTCTAATTGAGCCTAAATATCATAATGGACCTAAGATTTAATTAATGGGCTCAAGTTTTAATTAATGGGCCTTGGTTTACTATTAGGGCCCAACTGAAATATTAAGCCCAACTTAACCTAATGGGCCTAACCCATTTCATTCACCTCGAACCTTAATGGGCCCAACCTGACTAATGGGCTTGAACCGCATAATGGCTCGACTTCCTTAGTGGACTTAGTTTCCTTCGTGGGCCGTGGGCCTTGGTTCTGGCTTTAGGCCTACTTGACTGTGAATCCCCTACTGGGCCCTGAACCAATTAACCTAATTCATCTACACCGCAAGGATTGTTTAGCTATTAAATCACTAGTCGGAGTTATTAACTCTCAGGGGACCAACGTGGGTGTGGGGCTTAGGCTGAGTTACAGATCCGCGAAGATGAGGTCCAACTGATAGGGGTCTGACCGAGTAACATCATGTGGTATTCTATCGACTTGTCTGTCTCAAGGATTATGCGTGGGACTTTGATTCTCGTCATGGCGTGGCTTTGTCGTGCACGTGAAAATATGATGTTGCTTGATGCGTTCATAGCTTGTGCATATACGCCATATCATCATGCTCTGTATAGGGATTGACTCTTGCAATCATGTGGGCCCGCATTCATTGAGAGCATGGCATGAGTCACCAGAGTTGTGACGTGAGAATGTGCCCAGAGGGGAAGTGGAGAGAAAAGGGAGACCAACGTAAGGCGTTCGAGACCAGTGTGGTAATTGCCGTATGGCACTGTTGGGTGAGCCCTGATGGGATTTTGGAAGTGACAGATGGGCATGGTCTATTGGGACCCGTTATGGCCGATTGAGGCCTGAGCTGATCCATGGGATCCGATATGGCCGGGTTGAGGCCTGTATCATTGCATATGGCATCTGATTGATATCGCTTGTGCCCGTCTGTATGATATGAACTGTGTTTGGGATAATTTGCATAGCCTGTTATTCATGTTGGGGTCTGGTACCGAGGAGACTGAGAGTGTCTGAACCCCGGTAACGTGAGCCTAGTCCGTTGTATAGGACCGACCCCACTAGTATACGCTATCCTACGTTAGGATTAGTGTGAGCTTATTGAGTTTCGACTCATGGGCGGTGATTGCCCTTGCTTTTACAGATCCAAGGTCACACATGATGGCTGCACCGCCGTGCTTTTTGGGGCTGCCGGTGCAGATGGACACCGAATTACCCTCCATTTTGATATGCACGCCACTCTGTGGCATAGGCATGTGACCTACCGTGTTAGTAGATCGGTGGGTGACCCTATCTTGTACCGCCATAGAGACTAGGCCTGGGTTTAGAGAGGGGCCTGTATTGCTTGGGGGGGGGGACCTCAAGAGTACTCCCGATCCCATGAGGACGACCCGATCTTGCTACAATCCAGCTGAGTATGGAGGCGAGGTGTTAGAACCCCGACCCTATTGTCAGGAGATGCCCGTCACCGAGGACGATCCGAATCGATGGTCACGAGAGGGTGACAGCGATGGACACTGACAGGAGGATCCAGCAGGAGTACCCAGAGGATGATCCCGTAGGGAGGAGCTCGAGCTGGACTGAGTTATGCTGTACTGGTCTAGTCCTTTTTAGCGGCGTAGGTAGCTCGACCTTATGTGAGTTTTCCTTTTGGGAGTCTGTATCTAACGCTTGTCATATATATATGTATATATATATGATGGTATCGCCTTTTGTAAAAGTGTTCTTGTCTTTTCAGGCTCACCCCCGTTCCTTGTGTATGTATGGTATGTTTAGAAGGCACGCTTCCGCAGGTTTTAGATTGTTTGCGTTTCGCGCTAGCGTCACTTGGCCGCGATGAGCATCCTGGGCCCGTCGCTACTCGTATGCCTAGGTGTACGCAGGATCCGTTGATGTTATGACAGTGGGTGTCGCGTGCTCGATTGGGGTTCGGGGCGTGACATCCCCGCTCGTACAAAAAGAAGGAGCGGAGAGAAGGTAAGAGTCGAGGTGGCGAGGGGGGGG
>JAGVVM010019244.1:0-13625 GCA_019149425.1 Psidium friedrichsthalianum | reverse complement strand
TTTTATCGATACCAAACCCTCAACACGAAAATAGAAAGGCAAGCATATCGGTGCAAACTCAAAATACACAGACAGGCAATAACAGCAGTCAATCACAATGCCATATGCAAATGAAACAGGCCTCAGTCGGCCATATCGGTTCCAGTGGAACATGCCCGTCTATCACTCCAATTCCCATCAGGGCTCATTCTCAGCCATTCGGCAAATACCACACTGCGTCTCGAACGCCTTACGTGGCCTCCTGTTCTCTCCATTCCCCTCTGGGCAACATTCTCATGTCACATCTCTGTGACTCATGCCATGCTCTCAATGTATGCGGGGCCACATGATTGCAATCAGCAAATCAGACATAGAGCATGCATGAAATGGCATATATGCACAAGTACAGAGCACATCAAGAAAATCGCCAATTATTCACGTGCTCAACAAGCCAAGCCATATGAGATTCAAAGGCCCCACGCACAATTCTTTAGTGAGCCAGGTTCGATGGAATATCACATGCTAATACTCGGGTCAGACCCATAACAATTGGAACCTCATCTTAGGGATTCGGTAACTCGGCCTAAGTCCAAACACCCATGTTAGTCCCCTGGGAGTTAATAACCCACGACTAATGATTTAACGATTTAACAATCCCTTGGGTGTAGTTGAATAGGCTTAGCTTAGCTCAAAGCCCAGTTAGTGGATTCAAGGTCGATTGGACTAAAGCCATTCTTGGGTCCAAGGCCCACAAAGGTAACTAGGTCCACTAAGATAAGTCGGCCTCATTATAAAGTTTAAAGTCCAATAGTCAAGTCGGGCCCATTAAGGTTCAAGGTCTAAGGTAGTGGGTCAGGCCCATTAAACCAAGTTGGGCTTATTAAGTTAAAGTAAGGCCCAATTAGTAACTAGGCCCATTAACCAATCTTAGGCCCATAATTAATTCTTAAGTCCATTAGGTAATTAAGGCCATTATTATTAAAATTTTCGTGTAGGGCCCAAGCCCATTTTCAAAAGTTAGTCCAATAGGCCCAATTAGTCCATTTTAGGCCCATTTAGTCATCCTAGGCCCAAGTCCACTATCGGGCCTTATGTTTTGATGTTCTGAATTAGGATTGGGCCCAATTAATGCCCATTTTCGTCATATAAGGCCCATTATCCAAAGTTGGGTTCAATTAGACTTGTTTAGGCCCATTAAGTATCAAATTAGAACCCCAAGCCCATTAGTCCACTTGGGCCCATTATAGAACACGCCCATTTCACTAAATTCAGCCCAAACATGTAGTTTCAAGGCCAATTTCTCCCTCACGCGGCCCCACACGCACGGCCAATGCCAAACCCGAATGGCCTAAGCCCACATAGCATCAAATCATACTTATTATCCACTAATCACCTTGATTAGCAACTCAACCAACCAACCACACATGCATACAACTAGCCTAGGTCAAGATTAGTGAATAAAGCTTACCTAGAGGGGTCGGTGGAGGCGGCTGGACGGCGAAGGAGGCGGACGGTGGCCGGTGGTGAGCGAGCTACACGGGGGACCGAGGAGAGAGAGAACGGTAAGGGTTGGTTCGGCGGCCTTGGGGTCTCCTCAAGGAAGAAAATGGAAGGAACAAGGGGCAAGGGACTCACCAAGGCAACGGGTTGGCTGGTCGGAGCCGACGGAGGCCGAACGACGACGTGGACGGCGGACGGCTCCGGGCGAACGACGGGCTGACCGAGAGAAAGGAGAGACGGTGAGGGACGGTTCGGTCTCAACCAAGGGACAAAGGGCCATGGAAACGAAGGGATGAGGGGCTGAGGGACTTACCGTAGCGACGGGAGGGCCGGACGGTGGCCGAGGACGACGGCGGCTCACGTGGCGACGGGCGGGCGAGCAACCGAGAGGGAGACCGAGAGAAAGGGCGATCGGGAGAGAGAGAGGAGGGGAGAGAGAGTTGGCCGAGAGTTTTGAGGGAAGAGAGAGAGAGAAATGGATTATAATCCATAAAATCAAAATAGATTATAATGGGAGTAGGTCAAATAGTGACTTGATTTGACCATGAGAAGACTGATTGATTTCTTGAAAATTGTGCCATGATGATGTGGATTGATTGAAATGACACTTGATTGATTGATGTGACATCCGATTGATGTGACATCTGATTTGACTTGCCTCGATTTGCGTGCCAAATGCACGATAGGTCCCTGAGCGCGAACGAATTTTGGACAGGGATCTGGTATCGGTCTATCGAACCTACTCTCAAAAATCCTAATTAGTCTCATTCTAAGGTCTGAGCATTTACCGGGGGCATTTCGGTTAATTCTCCATTCACGTCTTGCTTCTCGACGTGCACCGGCTGTTGACCTTCAGTCGACATTTCTGAAACAAATTTCATTCTTCATTGTGTTTGTCTTGCTGATTCGATGTCCAATGTCGGATTTCATTTTGTGGTTCAATTCATAAATACCGACCCTGTCTCAGTCTCAGACCAACGGGCGGCTGATTAGGGAAATTCCCAGATAGCCTTTCCCCTTCGGTTGGTCATCCCAGGTAGCTAATCCTGAGTGAGCGTCGACCAGAGTGTATTACGAAGCATTTCCATTCATTTAGAAATTTCGATAAATGGGTCGAATTTTCAGACTGTCACAAGACGGGCTCAAAAGCATATCTCATGCCATTTCTCTAGCCAAGCCCTTATGAATTAGAATCCTCATCTCAGCGGACTCGATAACTCGGCCTAAGCCCACTCATTCAGGTTAGTCCCCTGGGAGTCAGTATCCCACGACCAATGGCCAGAGTCTTAATGACCCTTCGGATGTAATTGAGCTAGGCTCAGTTTGGTTTAAGGCCCGATTAGCGGGTTCAGGTACGTTGGGCCTAAAGCCCATTCTTGGGTCCAAGGCCCACAAGGGTAATTAGGTCCAGTAAGGTGAGTCGGCCCATTACGGTGTTCTAAGACCATTAATTAAGTTAGGCCATTAAGGTTCTTAGTCAACGGATGGGTTAGGCCCATTAGGCCAAGTTGGGCTTATTAAATTAAGTAAGGCCCAATTAGTAATTAAGGCCATTAACCAATCTTAGGCCCATGGATTAATTCTTAATCCATTATATAATTAAGGCCCATTATTAATGTTAAATTCGGGTAGAGCCCAAGCCTAATTTCACAAGTGATCAATTAGGCCCAATTAGTCTATTTTAGGCCCAAAATGATGTCTTAAACCCATATAAATTATTGGCCTTATGTTGGATATTCAAAATCATAATTGGCCCAATAAACTCCAAATTTTCGTCCATAAGAGGCCCGTTGAGTTAATTAGGTCCAATTTGTTCCATTAGGCCCAATTAATGCAAAATTAGAACCCTAAGCCCATTAGATCACCTTGGCCCATTGATCCACACGCCTATTTCACTAACCACAGCCCAACTATAAAACTCCAAGGCCCAAATTGTCTCCTCAAATGGGCCCACACGCCGGCCCATAATTTATCACCATTAAACCATAGTCCATTAATCTGGATTTCCCATATCATGCCATAATCACCTTGAATTAGAAACTAACACCACATCCACACTTAATACAACTAGCCTAGGTCAAGATTAGGGGTAGAGCTTACTTAATGAGGTTGGGATCGGTGGCGACGACGGGGCGGACGAACGCGGCCGAGAATGGCTCGCGGTCACGGAAGGAGAGGGACGGCTTGTGGCTGGTCCCGACGGCTCGAGTGGGCTGTCCACGTCCAAAACAAGAGACGAGGTACATTAGAAGGAGCAAGGGGACAGGGAAAACCAGCCGCGGTGGCCGGACGATGCTGGAACGACGGCGACGTGCGCGGCGGCGGACAAACCGCGGGAGAGGGAGAAGAGTTTAGGGTCCGGTCGGCGGTCTTCTCGGGGGTTTCATGTCACGAAGCGAAGGAGAGGAGGACAGAAGACTTACCAAGATGAGGTGGTGGCCGGTGGTGGCCGAACGACGGCGACGACGACGATGGGGACGGCTACGAGCGGCTGAAACCGAGAGGAAGGAAAGAGGAATGAGGTCGGTCGGCACCCATGGTGGTTCTTCAAGCCACGAAAAGAAGAGAGGAAGAGGGTTAGAGGCTCACCGTGGCGTGGCAAGGCGACGGCGACGGAGGACGGTGGCGGACGGCGGCTCTCACGGCGGACGACGGGCGAGCAAGAGGCCGAGAGGGAGAGCGATCGGGAGAGAGGGGAGGAGGAGAGGGAGTGGCCGAAAATATCAAATGAGGAGGAGAGAGAAGAGAATAGATTATAATGCTTAGGAAAATCAAATAAAATCATCATAGTGGGAGTAGGTAATGGGGTATAAGACATGCGATGTAATCTTGATTGATTGATGGACATCCTTGGGAATTGTGCTATGATGATTGATTCGACACATGATTGATTGATGTGACATCCGATTGATGTGACATCTGATTGACTTGCCTCGATTTGCGTGCCAAATGCACCGATCGGGTGGTCCGAGTGCGAACGAATTTTGGACAGGATTTGGTGTCGGTCTATCGATTCTATTCTCAAAAATCTAATTGGTCTCATTCTAAGGATCGAGCATTTACCGGGGGCATTTCGGTAATTTCCATTCACGTCTTGCTTCTCGACGTGCACCGGCTGTCTGACCTTCAGTCGACATTTCTGAAACCAATTTCATTTCTTCATTTGTTGGTCTTGCTGATTCGATTGTCAACGTCGGATTTATTTTGTGGTCAATTTCATTAAATACCGACCCTGTCTCAGTCTCAGACCAAGGGCGGCTGATTGAGAAAAATTCCGGATAGCCTTTCCCCTTCGGTGGTCAGCTCAGGGTAGCTAATCCTGAGTGAGCGTCGACCAGAGTGTATTACGAAGCATTTCCATTCATTTAGAAATTCCGACAGATGGGTCGAATTTTCAGACTGTCACAATTCTTCCCTCCTTATAAAAAATTTCGTCCTCGAAATTTACAATCTACATGTTCTCACTCTAAAATCAAAATTACATAGGATCATTCAAAACAGATGCGGGTATTTTATCTTCATCTCGTCTTCACTTCCCAAGTAGCTCCTTCGGTTCCATGGTGTCCCAAATGACCTTGACCAGTGGAATCGTCTTGTTCCTGAGCACTTGCTCCTTACGATCTTCAATCCTTACTGGCCTTTCCACGTAGGAGACGCGGTCATCCATTTCAATGACTTCATGATCGAGTATATGGCCAGGATCTGGCTCATACTTCCTCAGCATCGATACATGAAACACGTTGTGAATCTGCGACAAGTCGGCGGTAGTGCCAGACGATAAGCCAATGTCCCGATCTTCTCCAGAAATTCGAATGGCCCAACGAATCGGGACTCAGCTTTTCCTTCTTGCCAAACCGAGATAATCCTCGCATCGCGACACCTTCAGGAAGACATGATCTCCAACTTGAAATTCCAATGGCTTACGTCTCCTGTCTGCATAGCTCTTCTGCCTACTCTGGGCGGTCCTCAGTCTATCTCTGATCACCTTGACTGCCTCTACTGACTGTTGTACCAATTCTGGGCCTGTTATACTCTTCTCACCAACTTCGTTCCAACAGATTGGCGTCCTGCAGGCCCTTCCATACAATGCTTCAAACGTGCCATCCTGATACTCTGCTGTAGCTGTGTTATAGGCGAATTCCACAAGGTGCAACTGCTCTTCCCAGCCACCTTAGAAGTCTATGACACACGCCTCAGCAATCCTCCAAAGTCTGTATGGTCCTTTCCGACTGACCATCTGTCTGAGGGTGGTAGGCCGTACTGAATCTTAACTCTGTCCTAGAGCACCCTGCAGACTCTTCCAAACGTGGCTGTGAAACGAGGATCTCTGTCTGATACAATGCTTACTGGCACTCCATGCAGCCTTACAATCTGGCCTCACGTACAGTTCAGCCAGCTTCTCCAATGTGGAATCCTTTCGCACCGCGATAAAATGCGCTGACTTGGTCAATCTGTCACTATCACCCAGATTGAGTCATTTCCCTCTGACTTCTTGCAATCCCGTCACGAAATCCATGGTGATGTGCTCCCACTTCCATTCTGGGATCTCCCAATGGTTGCAACAGCCCTCCAGGCTTGCAATGCTGTGCCTTTACTGTTGACATGTCAGGCACTTGGTACAGCTTAGCCACATCCACTTCATTCCGTTCCACCAGTAGTGCTGACGTAGATTCTGGTACATCTTCGTACTTCAGGTGGATATTATAATTGCTCCTGTGTGCCTCTGATAAAATCTTTCCTTCAACTCTTCGTTGTTTGGCACACACAGACGTCCTCTAAACTTTACTATCCCGTCTTCAGTCACCTTGAAGTATCTTCCTCTCTTCGGCATTCATATCACGATCTTCTGAATGTCGGGGTCCGTAGACTGTAATTCTTGATCTTCAGCTGAATCTCTGGTTCGATCTGTAAAGTAGCCATCAGGCTCGAGAGGCTTCCTACTTCAATCTAAACTCAGAGTCTCTGATTCCTCCAACAACGTCCATTCTTTCACCATCATATGCGCAATGCTCGACTTCGGCTCAGAGCATCCGCCACCTTATTCGCATTTCCTGGATGGTAAAGAATATCACAATCATAGTCTTTTAACAGTTCCATCCAACGACGCTGCCTCATGTTAAGCTCCTTCTGCGAAAACAAATACTTCAGGCTCTGGTGATCTGTGCATATCTGGAAACTTTTCTCCCACCAGATAATGCCTCCAAATCTTCAGTGCGAACACTATCGCTGCCAACTCCAGGTCGTGCGTTGGATAATTCATCTCATGTGGCCTCAGCTGTCGAGATGCATATGACTATTTTTTTTTTTTTTTTATATTAGTTTATAGAAGTAGCATATGCATCTCGAAGCTGAGGCCACATGAGATGAATTATCCAACGCACGGACCTGGAGTTTGGCAGCGATAGTGGTTCGCACTGAAGATTTGGAGGCATTACTGGTGGGAGAAAAGTTTCAGATATGCACAGATCACCAGAGCCTGAAGTATTTGTTTTCGCAGAAGGAGCTTAACATGAGGCAGCGTCGTTGGATGGAACTGTAAAAGACTATGATTGTGATATTCTTTACCTCCAGGAAATGCGAATAAGGTGGCGGATGCTCTGAGCCGAAAGTCGAGCATTGCGCATATGATGGTGAAAGAATGGACGTTGTTGAGGAAATCAGAGACTCTGAGTTTAAGATTGAAGTAGGAAGCCTCTCGAGCCTGATGGCTACTTTACAGATCGAACCAGAGATTCAAGCTGAAGATCAAAGAATTACAGTCTACGGACCCCGACATTCAGAAGATCGTGATGATGAATGCCGAAGAGAGGAAAGATGACTTCAAGGTGACTGAAGAAGGGATAGTAAAGTTTAGAGGACGTCTGTGTGTGCCAAACAACGAAGAGTTGAAGGAAAGGATTTTATCAGAGGCACACAGGAGCAATTATAATATCCACCCTGGAAGTACGAAGATGTACCAGAATCTACGTCAGCACTACTGGTGGAACGGAATGAAGGTGGATGTGGCTAAGCATGTAGCCAAGTGCCTGACATGTCAACAAGTAAAGGCACAGCATTGCAAGCTGGAGGGCTGTTGCAACCATTGGAGATCCCAGAATGGAAGTGGGAGCACATCACCATGGATTTCGTGACGGGATTGCCAAGAAGTCAGAGAGGAAATGACTCAATCTGGGTGATAGTGGACAGATTGACCAAGTCAGCGCATTTTACGCGGTGCGAAAGGATCCACATTGGAGAAGCTGGCTGAACTGTACGTGAGGCAGATTGTAAGGCTGCATGGAGTGCCAGTAAGCATTGTATCAGACAGAGATCCTCGTTTCACAGCCACGTTTTGGAAGAGTCTGCAGGGTGCTCTAGGAACAGAGTTAAGATTCAGTACGGCCTACCACCTCAGACAGCATGGTCAGTCGGAAAGGACCATACAGACTTGGAGGATATGCTGAGAGCGTTGTGTCATAGACTTCTAAGGTGGCTGGAAGAGCAGTTGCACTTGTGAATTCGCCTATAACAACAGCTACCAGCAGAGTATCAGGATGGCACCGTTTGAGCATTGTATGGAAGGGCCTGCAGGACGCCAATCTGTTGGAACGAAGTTGGTGAGAAGAGTATAACAGGCCCAGAATTGGTACAACAGTCAGTAGAGGCAGTCAAGGTGATCAGAGATAGACTGAGGACCGCCCAGAGTAGGCAGAAGAGCTATGCAGACAGGAGACGTAAGCCATTGGAATTTCAAGTTGGAGATCATGTCTTCCTGAAGTGTCGCCGATGCGAGGATTATCTCGGTTTGGCCAAGAAGGAAAGCTGAGTCCCAGATTCGTTGGGCCATTCGAGATTCTGGAGAAGATCGGGACATTGGCTTATCGTCTGGCACTACCGCCGAACTTGTCGCAGATTCACAACGTGTTCATGTATCGATGCTGAGGAAGTATGAGCCAGATCCTGGCCATATACTCGATCATGAAGTCATTGAAATGGATGACCGCGTCTCCTACGTGGGGAAAGGCAGTAAGGATTGATAAGATCGTAAGGAAGCAAGTGCTCAGGAAACAAGACGATTCCACTGGTCAAGGTCATTTGGGAAACACCATGGAAAACCGAAGGAGCTACTTGGGAAAGTGAAGACGAGATGAAGATAAATACCCGCATCTGTTTGGAATGATCCTATGTAATTTGATTTTAGAGTGAGAACATGTAGATTGTAAATTTCGAGGACGAAATTTTTATAAGGAGGGAAGAATTGTGACAGTCTGAAAATTCGGGAACCATCTGTCGGAATTTCTAAATGAATGGAAATGCTTCGGTAATACACTCTGGTCGACGCTCACTCAGGATTAGCTACCCTGAGCTGACCAACCGAAGGGGAAAGGCTATCCGGGAATTTTCTCAATCAGCCGCCCGTTGGTCTGAGACTGGACAGGGTCGGTATTAATGAAAATTGACCACAAAATAAAATCCGACGTTGGACAATCGAATCAGCCAAGACAAACACAATGAAGAAATGAAATTGGTTTCAGAAATGTCGACTGAAGGTCAGACAGCGGTGCACGCGAGAAGCAAGACGTGAATGGAAAATTACCGAAATGCCCCCGGTAAATGCTCGATCCTTAGAATGAGACCAATTAGGATTTTTGAGAATAGAATCGATCGACCGACACCAAATCCTGTCCAAAATTCGTTCGCACTCGGGACCCGATCGGTGCATTTGGCACGCAAATCGAGCAAGTCAAATCAGATGTCACATCAATCGGATGTCACATCAATCAATCATGTGTCGAATCAATCAATCATAGCACAATTCCCAAAGGATGTCCATCACTCAATCAAGATTACATCGCATGTCTTATACCCCATTACTACTCCCACTATGATGATTTTATTTGATTTTCCTAAGCATTATAATCTATTCTCTTCTCTCTCCTCCTCATTTGATATTTTCGGCCACTCCCTCTCCTCCTCCCTCTCTCCCGATCGCTCTCCCTCTCGGCCCCTTGCTCGCCCGTCGTCCGCCGTGGAGAGCCGCCGTCCGCCACGTCCTCCGTCGCCGTCGCCTTGCCACGCCACGGTGAGCCTCTAACCCTCTTCCTCTCTTCTTTTCGTGCTTGAAGAACCACCATGGGTGCCGACCGACCTCATTCCTCTTTCCTTCCTCTCGGTTTCAGCCGCTCGTGCCGTCCCCATCGTCGTCGTCGCCGTCGTTCGGCCACCACGGCCACCACCTCATCTTGGTAAGTTTCTAGTCCTCCTCTCCTTCGCTTCGTGACATGAAACCCCCGAGAAGACCGCCGACCGGACCCTAAACTCTTCTCCCTCTCCCGCGGTTTGTCGGCCGCCGCCACGTCGCCGTCGTTTCCAGCATCGTCGGCCACCGCGGCTGGTTTTCCTGTCCCCTTGCTCCTCTAATGTACCTCGTCTCTGTTTTGGACGTGGACAGCCCACTCGAGCCGTCGGGACCAGCCACAAGCCGTCGCCTCTCCTTCCGTGACCGCGAAGCCATTCTCGGCCGCCGTTCGTCCGCCCCGTCGTCGCCACCGATCCCAACTCATTAAGTAAGCTCTACCCCTAATCTTGACCTAGGTAGTTGTATTAAGGTGTGGATGTGGTGTTAGTTTCTAATTCAAGGTGGATTATGGCATGATATGGGAAATCCAGATTAATGGACTATGGTTTAATGGTGAATAAATTATGGGCCGGGCGTGTGGGCCATTGAGGAGACAATTTGGGCCTTGGAGTTTATAGTTGGGCTGTGTTGTGGTGAGTGAAATAGGCGTGTGGATCAATGGGCCAAGTGATCTAATGGGCTTAGGGTTCTAATTTTGCATTATTGGGCCTAAAATGGAACAAATTGGACCTAATTAAACTCAACGGGCCTCTTATGGACGAAAATTTGGAGTTTATTGGGCCAAATTATGATTTTGAATATCCAAACATAAGGCCCAATAATTTATATGGTTTAAGACATCATTTTGGGCCTAAAATAGACTAATTGGGCCTAATTGATCAACTTGTGAAATTAGGCTTGGGCTATTACCCGAATTTAACATTAATAATGGGCCTTAATTATATAATGGACTTAAGAATTAATCCATGGCCTAAGATTGGTTAATGGGCCTTAATTACTAATTGGGCCTTACTTAATTTAATAAGCCCAACTTGGCCTAATGGGCCTAACCCATCCCGTTGGACTAAGAACCTTAATGGGCCTAACTTAATTAATGGTCTTAGAAACACCGTAATGGGCCGACTCACCTTACTGGACCTAATTACCCTTGTGGGCCTTGGACCAAGAATGGGCTTTAGGCCCAACCGTACCTGAACCCGCTAATCGGGCCTTAAACCAAACTGAGCCTAGCTCAATTACATCCGAAGGGTCATTAAGACTCTGAGCCATGGTCGTGGGATACTGAACTCCCAGGGGACTAACCTGAATGAGTGGGCTTAGGCCGAGTTATCTATTGTCGCTGAGATGAGGATTCTAATTCATAAGGGCTTGGCTAGAGAAATGGCATGAGATATGCTTTTGAGCCCGTCTTGTGACAGTCTGAAAATTCGACCCATTTATCGAAATTTCTAAATGAATGGAAATGCTTCGTTAATACACTCTGGTCGACGCTCACTCAGGATTAGCTACCCCTGGGATGACCAACCGAAGGGGAAAGGCTATCTGGGAATTTTCCTAATCAGCCGCCCGTTGGTCTGAGACTGAGACAGGGTCGGTATTTAATGAAATTGACCACAAAATGAAATCCGACATTGGACAATCGAATCAGCAAGACAAACACAATGAAGAAATGAAATTTGTTTCAGAAATGTCGACTGAAGGTCAGACAGCCGGTGCACGTCGAGAAGCAAAGACGTGAATGGAGAATTACCGAAATGCCCCCGGTAAATGCTCAGACTTAGAATGAGACTAATTAGGATTTTGAGAGTAGGTTCGATAGACCGATACCAGATCCTGTCCAAAATTCGTTCGCGCTCGGGACCCTATCGGTGCATTTGGCACGCAAATCGAGGCAAGTCAAATCAGATGTCACATCAATCGGATGTCACATCAATCAATCAAGTGTCATGTCAATCAATCCATCAATCATGCACAATTTTCAAGAAATCAATCAAGTCTTCTCATGGTCAAATCAAGTCACTATTTGACCTACTCCAATTATAATCTATTTTGAATTTTATGGATTATAATCCATTTCTCTCTCTCTCTTCCCTCAAAACCTCTCGGCCAACTCTCTCTCCCCTTCCTCTCTCTCTCCCGATCGCCCTTTCTCTCGGTCTCCCTCTCGGTTGCTCGCCCGCCCGTCGCCACCGTGAGCCGCCGTCGTCCTCGGCCACCGTCGGCCCTCCCCGTCGCTACGGTAAGTCCCTCAGCCCTCATCCTTCGTTCCATGCCCTTTGTCCCTTGGTTGAGACCGAACCGTCCCTCACCGTCTCTCCTTTCTCTCGTCAGCCCGTCGTTCGCCCGGAGCCGTCCGCCGTCACGTCGTCGTTCGGCTCCGTCGGCTCCGACCAGCCAACCCGTTGCCTTGGTGAGTCCCTTGCCCCCTTGTTCCTTCCATTTTCGTGCCTTGAGGAGACCCCAGGCCGCCGAACCAACCCTTACCGTTTCTCTCTCTCTCGGTCCCCCGTGTAGCTCGCTCACCACCGGCCACCGTCCGCCCTCCTTCGCCGTCCAGCCGCCTCCACCGACCCCTCTAGGTAAGCTTTATTCACTAATCTTGACCTAGGCTAGTTGTATGCATGTGTGGTTGGTTGGTTGAGTTGCTAATCAAGGTGATTAGTGGATAATAAGTATGATTTGATGCTATGTGGGCTTAGGCCATTCGGGTTTGGCATTGGGCCGTGCGTGTGGGCCGCGTGAGGAGAGAAATTGGGCCTGAAACTACATGTTTGGGCTGAATTTAGTGAAATGGGCGTGTTCTATAATGGGCCCAAGTGGACTAATGGGCTTGGGGTTCTAATTTGATACTTAATGGGCCTAAACAAGTCTAATTGAACCCAATTTGGATAATGGGCCTTATATGGACGAAAATGGGCATTAATTGGGCCCAAATCCTAATCAGAACATCAAAACATAAGCCCGATAGTGGACTTGGGCCTAGGATGACTAAATGGGCCTAAAATGGACTAATTGGGCCTATTGGACTAACTTTTGAAAATGGGCTTGGGCCCTACACGAAAATTTAATAATAATGGGCCTTAATTACCTAATGGACTTAAGAATTAATTAATGGGCCTAAGATTGGTTAATGGGCCTTAGTTACTAATTGGGCCTTACTTAACTTAATAAGCCCAACTTGGTTTAATGGGCCTGACCCACTACCTTAGACCTTGAACCTTAATGGGCCCGACTTACTATTGGACTTTAAACTTTATAATGAGCCGACTTATCTTAGTGGACCTAGTTACCTTTGTGGGCCTTGGACCCAAGATGGCTTTAGGTCCAATCGACCTTGAATCCACTAACTGGGCTTTGAGCTAAGCTAAGCCTAATTCAACTACACCCAAGGGATTGTTAAATCGTTAAATCATTAGTCGTGGGTTATTACTCCCAGGGGACTAACATGGGTGTTTGGACTTAGGCCGAGTTACCGAATCCGCTAAGATGAGGTTCTCAATTGTTATGGGTCTGACCGAGTATTAGCATGTGATATTCCATCGAACCTGGCTCACTAAAGAATTGTGCGTGGGGCCTTTGAATCTCATATGGCTTGGCTTGTTGAGCACGTGAATAATTGGCGATTTCTTGATGTGCTCTGTACTTGTGCATATATGCCATTTCATGCATGCTCTATCTGATTTGCTCGATTGCAATCATGTGGCCCCGCATACATTGAGAGCTGGCATGAGTCACCAGAGATGTGACATGAGAATGTGCCCAGAGGGGAAATGGAGAGAACAGGGAGGCCAACGTAAGGCGTTCGAGACGCAGTGTGGTATTTGCCGAATGGCTGAGAATGAGCCCTGATGGGAATTGGAGTGATAGACGGGCATGTTCCACTGGGAACCGATATGGCCGACTGAGGCCTGTTTCTTTGCATATGGCATTGTGATTGACTGCTGTTATTGCCTGTCTGTGTATTTTGAGTTGCACCGATATGCCTTGCCTTTCTATTTTCGTGTTGAGGGTTTGGTATCGATGAAAC
>JAGVVM010019241.1:0-10888 GCA_019149425.1 Psidium friedrichsthalianum | reverse complement strand
CCCAGCTAACTCAGCAAAACGTGCAGATACAAAGGAGTGTGACGCTCCAGGATCAAACAAGGCATACGCAGCATGACCACAGAGAGAGACGGTACCTGTGATCACCCCTGGCGCGTTCTCAGCATCCTTGCGCGCCACTGCATAAACTCGTCCTTGAGCAGGTGGACGGTTCAGAATTCCTTGCGGAGCGGCCACAGTCTGCTGTTGCTGCGGTTGGTATAGCTGTCTTGGGCCATTCTTCGGGCAGTCTTTCAGACGGTGCCCCAACTATCCACATCCGTAGCATCCACCGGTCTTCCTCGGGCAAGGGTTGTTCCCATGCCTCCTGCCACAGTCACGGCAGTTCTGACTTCCAAGGTGAGATGGTTTTCCCAAGGTCCTCTTAGCAGGTGGGACGAATCTGCGGTTGTCCCTCATCGGTTTCTTGCCAAAGTTTCTGAAATTCCTCCCTGGCATAAACCGCGATCCAGATGCGGCAGCCTTCTCCTGCAGGTCTCGCTCTATTGCCAGAGCTCGCTCATAAATCTCGTTGTAGTCCCTCAGTCCAGTAGCGATTATCATACTCTTCAGCTCGGGTCTCAAACCTTCTCTGAACCTCCTCGCCTTGTCCCACGGATCCTCTATCAGCCTTCGAGTGAACTTGGACAACCTGGCAAATTCACCCTCGTATTGGTCCACAGTCATTGGTCCTTGGCGAAGTCTGATGAACTCCTCCATTTTTCTCTCTTGAGCTGCCTCAGAGAAATACTTTCCATTGAACGCTGCGCAGAAGGCAGCCCAATTTGGCCTCATGTCATCAGGAAAGACTCGCCCTCTGGTGGCCTTCCACCAATCATCAGCAGTGCTTGGAGCTGATATGTCGCCAGCGAAACCTTCTCTTCATCAGTGCATCCAAGCACTGTAAAGGCTTTCTCCAGCTGCTCGATCCATAAGGCAGCTGTCTCAGGTCCACCACTCCCGTCAAACTTAGATGGCTGCAACTTCAAAAACTGCTCTACGATGTGATGAGTCTGACGTCCTCCATTACCATGCCATTGCCTCCATTGGCTCCATTCGCAGCGGCCAAAGCGGCCTCGGCTGCTTGGGCTACAGTGGCAGCTCTCTCTGCAGCTTGCCTAGCCATCAAGTTACTCACTTCAGTCAGAACTCTCATCATCTCCTCAATTCTAGGGTCCCCCTCAGGTGCAGGGGCCCCTGAGCTTGATGCACCAGCATTCGGTCTTCTGCCCCTATTGCTCATCCTCCTAGTTCGTTCTCACGCCTATATCAAATAAAATTCCCTTCAGGAATTTGGAACCCTAAGACTAACAACCAAGCTTTCGCCTGCTATCGCGTCCACTGACATGATTATGCATGTAAAGTTCGCTGCAGCTTTTAATGCAATTGGACTCGGAAGATACCTAGACTCAACCCTGACGATGCCCGACCCAGGCCACTCTATTCGCCACCCCAACTAGAAGCCGCCAAGAGCCGCTCCTTGATCGGGTCTCTGCCCCGGCGACCACTCCCCGCCCTCATCATTTCTTGGTGCGAACAGTTGTCCTAAGTTACCCACAGCCAGAGAGAATCCCGTTCCACGTGTCCCATACCACGCTTCATCACAGTTTTAGACGTCCCGTCAGACCTGTCCCATACCAGGCTGACGGTTACCCAGCCCAATAAAATATGATGCATGCGCTTTTCAAACCCAAAGCTTCATTTTAAATTGATTTCATTTTAAACCATTTTGCTTTCAATGCGGAAATCATGCAATGCATGATGGTCAAGCAGCACGCGATAGTCGACTAGGCACACAGCACAAACAGTATTACCTAGCAACTAAGCAACCAGCAATCAGCACTCAAGCACCCAACTCATGGGGTCGGCTTTAGAACCTTACCACAGGCCCTGACGCATCTGCAGATTAGTTTAAAACATCATAGTCCATAACTAGGCTAGGCTAACGATCTAACTCTGCAAGCACATGCGCCAATAAATTCATGCATTCTACCCTTCCTGATCCTTAGGTCTAGGGTCTGTCTATCTAACTACCCAAATCATCAGCCTTATCACTCCAATTCCTCGAACGGTCTCGTATCGAGCTGACCTTGCTCTGATACCACTCGAACAAGGATGTCCCGCCCCGAGCCCCTCTCGAGCCCGCGACATCCCGCTCATACATTTAAGTTTCCTTGCACTCGCCTGGTTTACGATACGCGACGGCCCAGGGAGTCTCTTCGTCGCAACCAGACGACGCGTCCATCAACAATCCTACGAACCTGCGGAAGCGTGCCTCCCAACCATACATTCATGCATACAAAACAAAGGGGTAGTACGACAAAGGGGCACAAACATCAATATATACATATAATGAGCGTTAAGTACAGACCCCCAAAAGGAAATCACAACCTACGGTCAAGACACCAACGCTCACACTATCTCCAAACGTCTAAACCAGCGACAGTAGGACTCAGTCCTCCTTAGGCTCCTCCTCGGGATCCTCCTCGGGGTCCTCTTCCGGATCCTCCTCTAGGTCCTCCTCGTCGGTGTCCATGGCATCACCCTCCTCATGGCCGTCAATCTCTGAGCGTCCGGGAGACGACAACTCCTGCAGCGGGTCGGGATCGATCACCTGGCCACCATACTCAGCTGGCTGTAGGAAGAACGGGTCCTCCTCCATAGGAATCGGAGAGTCCCTCTGGGGTCCCTCAAAACCATAAAGGCCATCTCTAAACCACGCCTCGAACCTATGGGGTACAAGGTAGGGTTCACCCTGATCCACTAGTACAGTCGTCACGTGCCTATGCCACATCGCGGCATGCATATCAAAATGGAGGGTGACCTGGGTATCCATCTGCACTGCTAATCCAAAAAGCATAGGGGGCGCTGCCATCACGGGTGTCCTGGATCTGAAAAAGAAGGGCAACCACCGCCAGTGAGTCGACGACTCAGCAAGCTCACCACTAATCCTAGCGTAGGATAGAGCATACTAGTGGAGTTGGTCCTATCCAGTAAACTAGGGTTTGTGGTCCAAGGTTCAGACACTCTCAGTTACCCTCGGTACCAGACCCCCAACGCATAAGCAAACGCGCCAAGCATAGCAATGCAGATCATACAACACAGACGGACAAGAATAAACAGTCAGCCATAATGCCATATGCCAATGATGCAGGCCTCAATCGGCCATAACGGATCCCAATGGATCATGCCCGTCTATCTCTCCAATTCCCATCAGGGCTCATCCAACAGTGCCACTCGGCAAATGCCACAACTGCGTTTCTGACGCCTTACGTTGGTTACTCCCTTTTCCCTCCATTTCCCCGCGTATCAACGCCTCTGGGGCTCCTTCTCATGTCACATCTCTGGTGACTCATGCCATGCTCTCAATGTATGCGGGGCCCAGATAGTCGCAAGCAGCGATTCAATCACAGAGCATGCATGCAGTAGTACATAAATATTGGAACAGAGCACATCAAGAATCATACGAGCAACTTATTACGTTGCCAGAACAGGTGTCGCATAGGCCCAGTGCTCTACAATCAGTTCCCCAAGTAAACCCAACCTGTTTAGCATTATCTCAAGAACCCACTAAATTGGAATTCGATCCAGACAATCCCAGTAATCCAGTCGAACCCAGTAGCTAAGGTTAGTTCCCAGGGAATTAGTAACCCATGATTAATGATTTAGTGGTTTAATATCTCTTCGGGTGTAATTTAATTAAGCTCAGCTTAGGTTAAGGCCCAAATAATAGATTTAGTTTCAAGTGGGCCTAAGGTCCAATCCACGGTTCAAGGTCCATAATTTATTCTTAAATTAAAATATATAATTCGGTCTATTAATATATTAAATTCGTGTAGGGCCCAAGCCCATTTCTAAAGGTTAGCCTATTAAGCCCCATTTGACCATTTTAGGCCCAATTTGTTATCCTAAGCCCATGTATATTATTGGGCCTTATATTTAAATACTTAAGATCATAATTTAGGCCTTATTAATTCAGATTTTCGTCCATGTACGACCCATTATTTAAATTAGGCCCAATTTGATTTGCTTAGGCCCAATTAGTGTTATTTGGTCCAAATGGCATAAAATTGGGCCCCTAAGCCCATTTACTTTCCAAGGCCCATCATATCTCAAGTCTAAATCCTTCCTTGCAACCCATAATTAGCACTTCAAGGCCCAAATCCAATCTCTCCAAGACTCACACGCACGGCCCATTATCCACACCCGATTAGCCTAAAGCCCATTAGGCTAATTACCCATATTACAACTTAATCACCCTTACTAGCCACTAAGACCACACACCATACACACATACAACAAGCCTAGGCTAGGATTAGAGGGTATGCTTACCGGTGGGCGGCTGGAATGGAGATGACGGACGACGGCAACGACGGGATAGGGCGGCGGACAAGCGAGCTCTCGGCCTAAGGAGAAAAATCGGGACTGGTTCGGTCAAACGGAGAGCCTCACGGTTAAGGAGGAGATGGAATGATGAGATAAGGTAGCTTACCAAGGCAAGGACGGCTGTGAGTGGTGGTGAACGGCGGCGGAACGACGATGAAGGCGGCGGCTTGAGGCGGCTGCACATGGAAACCGAGAGAGGGAGAGCTGAAATGGGGTCTGGTCGGGGTTCCTCTACGGTCCAAATGGCCATGGAAACGAAAGGAAAAAGGGGTGGAGGAGCTTACCTAGGCGGCGGGGTCGGATGAGGATGGTGGACGACGGCGACGGGAAGATGACGACGGCGTTGAAGGTGGCGGCCGGCGGACGGGATAAGAAGAGAAGAGAGGAAGATGAGAGATGAATGAAGAATGAAGAAGAAGAAGTGGCGGCCGAAATGAGCAAAGAAGGAGAGAGAGAGAGAGAGAGAGATTATAGTGATTAAATAAAATCCATAAAAACTATAATAGTGGGAGTAGGTTTAGGGAATAGTGACATTGATGTGTACTTTTATGTGACATTGATTTGTACCTTGATGGGCTTGAATGACAAGTTAGAGTGACATGAGTGACTTGATTGGATTACCTTGGAAATGACAAGATTTACTTGGATTTGGTAGATAAGATTTGATTTGATTGATTGACAATCGACAAGACACTTCTTGGAACACGTGCCAAATGCACCGATCGGGTCTCGAGCGCGAGCGAAATTTGGACTGGAATTGGTTTCGATCTACCGAATCCACTCTCAAAAATCCTAATTTTTCTAATTTTAAGGATTGAGCATTTACCGGGGGCATTTCGGTAATTTTCCATTCACGTCTTGCTTCTCGACGTGCACCGGCTGTCGGCCCTTCGGGCGACGCTTCTGAAACCAATTTCATTTCTTCATTGTGTTTATCTTACTGATTCGATTGTCCAATGTCGGATTTCATTTTGTGGTCAATTTCATTAAATACCGACTCTGCCTCAGTCTCAGACCAACGGGCGGCTGATTGGGAAAAATTCCCAGATAGCCTTTCCCCTTAGGGGAAAGGCTATCTGGGAATTTTTCCCAATCAGCCGCCCGTTGGTCTGAGACTGAGGCAGAGTCGGTATTTAATGAAATTGACCACAAAATGAAATCCGACATTGGACAATCGAATCAGTAAGATAAACACAATGAAGAAATGAAATTGGTTTCAGAAGCGTCGCCCGAAGGGCCGACAGCCGGTGCACGTCGAGAAGCAAGACGTGAATGGAAAATTACCGAAATGCCCCCGGTAAATGCTCAATCCTTAAAATTAGAAAAATTAGGATTTTTGAGAGTGGATTCGGTAGATCGAAACCAATTCCAGTCCAAATTTCGCTCGCGCTCGAGACCCGATCGGTGCATTTGGCACGTGTTCCAAGAAGTGTCTTGTCGATTGTCAAATCAATCAAATCAAATCTTATTACCAAATCCAAGTAAATCTTGTCATTTCCAAGGTAATCCAATCAAGTCACTCATGTCACTCTAACTTGTCATTCAAGCCCATCAAGGTACAAATCAATGTCACATAAAAGTACACATCAATGTCACTATTCCCTAAACCTACTCCCACTATTATAGTTTTATGGATTTTATTTAATCACTATAATCTCTCTCTCTCTCTCTCTCTCCTTCTTTGCTCATTTCGGCCGGCCACTTCTTCTTCTTCATTCTTCATTCATCTCTCATCTTCCTCTCTTCTCTTCCTTATCCCGTCCGCCGGCCGCCACCTTCAACGCCGTCGTCATCTTCCCGTCGCCGTCGTCCACCATCCTCATCCGACCCCGCCGCCTAGGTAAGCTCCTCCACCCCTTTTTCCTTTCGTTTCCATGGCCATTTGGACCGTAGAGGAACCCGACCAGACCCCATTTCAGCTCTCCCTCTCTCGGTTTCCATGTGCAGCCGCCTCAAGCCGCCGCCTTCATCGTCGTTCCGCCGCCGTTCACCACCACTCACAGCCGTCCTTGCCTTGGTAAGCTACCTTATCTCATCATTCCATCTCCTCCTTAACCGTGAGGCTCTCCGTTTGACCGAACCAGTCCCGATTTTTCTCCTTAGGCCGAGAGCTCGCTTGTCCGCCGCCCTATCCCGTCGTTGCCGTCGTCCGTCATCTCCATTCCAGCCGCCCACCGGTAAGCATACCCTCTAATCCTAGCCTAGGCTTGTTGTATGTGTGTATGGTGTGTGGTCTTAGTGGCTAGTAAGGGTGATTAAGTTGTAATATGGGTAATTAAGCCTAATGGGCTTTAGGCTAATCGGGTGTGGATAATGGGCCGTGCGTGTGAGTCTTGGAGAGATTGGATTTGGGCCTTGAAGTGCTAATTATGGGTTGCAAGGAAGGATTTAGACTTGAGATATGATGGGCCTTGGAAAGTAAATGGGCTTAGGGGCCCAATTTTATGCCATTTGGACCAAATAACACTAATTGGGCCTAAGCAAATCAAATTGGGCCTAATTTAAATAATGGGTCGTACATGGACGAAAATCTGAATTAATAAGGCCTAAATTATGATCTTAAGTATTTAAATATAAGGCCCAATAATATACATGGGCTTAGGATAACAAATTGGGCCTAAAATGGTCAAATGGGGCTTAATAGGCTAACCTTTAGAAATGGGCTTGGGCCCTACACGAATTTAATATATTAATAGACCGAATTATATATTTTAATTTAAGAAATAAATTATGGACCTTGAACCGTGGATTGGACCTTAGGCCCACTTGAAACTAAATCTATTATTGGGCCCTAACCTAAGCTGAGCTTAATTAAATTACACCCGAAGAGATATTAAACCACTAAATCATTAATCATGGGTTACTAATTCCCTGGGAACTAACCTTAGCTACTGGGTTCGACTGGATTACTGGGATTGTCTGGATCGAATTCCAATTTAGTGGGTTCTTGAGATAATGCTAAACAGGTTGGGTTTACTTGGGGAACTGATTGTAGAGCACTGGGCCTATGCGACACCTGTTCTGGCAACGTAATAAGTTGCTCGTATGATCTTGATGTGCTCTGTTCCAATATTTATGTACTACTGCATGCATGCTCTGTGATTGAATCGCTGCTTGCGACTATCTGGGCCCCGCATACATTGAGAGCATGGCATGAGTCACCAGAGATGTGACATGAGAAGGAGCCCCAGAGGCGTTGATACGCGGGGAAATGGAGGGAAAAGGGAGTAACCAACGTAAGGCGTCAGAAACGCAGTTGTGGCATTTGCCGAGTGGCACTGTTGGATGAGCCCTGATGGGAATTGGAGAGATAGACGGGCATGATCCATTGGATCCGTTATGGCCGATTGAGGCCTGCATCATTGGCATATGGCATTATGGCTGACTGTTATTCTTGTCCGTCTGTGTTGTATGATCTGCATTGCTATGCTTGGCGCGTTTGCTTATGCGTTGGGGGTCTGGTACCGAGGGTAACTGAGAGTGTCTGAACCTTGGACCACAAACCCTAGTTTACTGGATAGGACCAACTCCACTAGTATGCTCTATCCTACGCTAGGATTAGTGGTGAGCTTGCTGAGTCGTCGACTCACTGGCGGTGGTTGCCCTTCTTTTTCAGATCCAGGACACCCGTGATGGCAGCGCCCCCTATGCTTTTTGGATTAGCAGTGCAGATGGATACCCAGGTCACCCTCCATTTTGATATGCATGCCGCGATGTGGCATAGGCACGTGACGACTGTACTAGTGGATCAGGGTGAACCCTACCTTGTACCCCATAGGTTCGAGGCGTGGTTTAGAGATGGCCTTTATGGTTTTGAGGGACCCCAGAGGGACTCTCCGATTCCTATGGAGGAGGACCCGTTCTTCCTACAGCCAGCTGAGTATGGTGGCCAGGTGATCGATCCCGACCCGCTGCAGGAGTTGTCGTCTCCCGGACGCTCAGAGATTGACGGCCATGAGGAGGGTGATGCCATGGACACCGACGAGGAGGACCTAGAGGAGGATCCGGAAGAGGACCCCGAGGAGGATCCCGAGGAGGAGCCTAAGGAGGACTGAGTCCTACTGTCGCTGGTTTAGACGTTTGGAGATAGTGTGAGCGTTGGTGTCTTGACCGTAGGTTGTGATTTCCTTTTGGGGGTCTGTACTTAACGCTCATTATATGTATATATTGATGTTTGTGCCCCTTTGTCGTACTACCCCTTTGTTTTGTATGCATGAATGTATGGTTGGGAGGCACGCTTCCGCAGGTTCGTAGGATTGTTGATGGACGCGTCGTCTGGTTGCGACGAAGAGACTCCCTGGGCCGTCGCGTATCGTAAACCAGGCGAGTGCAAGGAAACTTAAATGTATGAGCGGGATGTCGCGGGCTCGAGAGGGGCTCGGGGCGGGACATCCTTGTTCGAGTGGTATCAGAGCAAGGTCAGCTCGATACGAGACCGTTCGAGGAATTGGAGTGATAAGGCTGATGAATTTGGGTAGTTAGATAGACAGACCCTAGACCTAAGGATCAGGAAGGGTAGAATGCATGAATTTATTGGCGCATGTGCTTGCAGAGTTAGATCGTTAGCCTAGCCTAGTTATGGACTATGATGTTTTAAACTAATCTGCAGATGCGTCAGGGCCTGTGGTAAGGTTCTAAAGCCGAACCCCATGAGTTGGGTGCTTGAGTGCTGATTGCTGGTTGCTTAGTTGCTAGGTAATACTGTTTGTGCTGTGTGCCTAGTCGACTATCGCGTGCTGCTTGACCATCATGCATTGCATGATTTCCGCATTGAAAGCAAAATGGTTTAAAATGAAATCAATTTAAAATGAAGCTTTGGGGTTTGAAAAGCGCATGCATCATATTTTATTGGGCTGGGTAACCGTCAGCCTGGTATGGGACAGGTCTGACGGGACGTCTAAAAACTGTGATGAAGCGTGGTATGGGACACGTGGAACGGGATTCTCTCTGGCTGTGGGTAACTTAGGACAACTGTTCGCACCAAGAAATGATGAGGGCGGGGAGTGGTCGCCGGGGCAGAGACCCGATCAAGGAGCGGCTCTTGGCGGGCTTCTAGTTGGGGTGGCGAATAGAGTGGCCTGGGTCGGGCATCGTCAGGGTTGAGTCTAGGTATCTTCCGAGTCCAATTGCATTAAAAGCTGCAGCGAACTTTACATGCATAATCATGTCAGTGGACGCGATAGCAGGCGAAAGCTTGGTTGTTAGTCTTAGGGTTCCAAATTCCTGAAGGGAATTTTATTTGATATAGGCGTGAGAACGAACTAGGAGGATGAGCAATAGGGGCAGAAGACCGAATGCTGGTGCATCAAGCTCAGGGGCCCCTGCACCTGAGGGGGACCCTAGAATTGAGGAGATGATGAGAGTTCTGACTGAAGTGAGTAACTTGATGGTAGGCAAGCTGCAGAGAGAGCTGCCACTGTAGCCCAAGCAGCCGAGGCCGCTTGGCCGCTGCGAATGGAGCCAATGGAGGCAATGGGCATGGTAATGGAGGACGTCAGACTCATCACATCGTAGAGCAGTTTTTGAAGTTGCAGCCATCTAAGTTTGACGGGAGTGGTGGACCTGAGACAGCTGCCTTATGGATCGAGCAGCTGGAGAAAGCCTTTACAGTGCTTGGATGCACTGATGAAGAGAAGGTTTCGCTGGCGACATATCAGCTCCAAAGCACTGCTGATGATTGGTGGAAGGCCACCAGAGGGCGAGTCTTTCCTGATGACATGAGGCCAAATTGGGCTGCCTTCTGCGCAGGTTCAATGGAAAGTATTTCTCTGAGGCAGCTCAAGAGAGAAAAATGGAGGAGTCATCAGACTTCGCCAAGGACCAATGACTGTGGACCAATACGAGGGTGAATTTGCCAGGTTGTCCAAGTTCACTCGAAGGCTGATAGAGGATCCGTGGGACAAGGCGAGGAGGTTCAGAGAAGGTTTGAGACCCGAGCTGAAGAGTATGATAATCGCTACTGGACTGAGGGACTACAACGAGATTTATGAGCGAGCTCTGGCAATAGAGCGAGACCTGCAGGAGAAGGCTGCCGCATCTGGATCGCGGTTTATGCCAGGAGGAATTTCAGAAACTTTGGCAAGAAACCGATGAGGGACAACCGCAGATTCGTCCCACCTGCTAAGAGGACCTTGGGAAAACCATCTCACCTTGGAAGTCAGAACTGCCGTGACTGTGGCAGGAGGCATGGGAACAACCCTTGCCCGAGGAAGACCGGTGGATGCTACGGATGTGGATAGTTGGGGCACCGTCTGAAAGACTGCCCGAAGAATGGCCCAAGACAGCTATACCAACCGCAGCAACAGCAGACTGTGGCCGCTCCGCAAGGAATTCTGAACCGTCCACCTGCTCAAGGACGAGTTTATGCAGTGGCGCGCAAGGATGCTGAGAACGCGCCAGGGGTGATCACAGGTACCGTCTCTCTCTGTGTCATGCTGCGTATGCCTTGTTTGATCCTGGAGCGTCACACTCCTTTGTATCTGCACGTTTTGCTGAGTTAGCTGGA
>JAGVVM010019240.1:0-22780 GCA_019149425.1 Psidium friedrichsthalianum | reverse complement strand
TGAGAAGAGCCCCCAGGCGTTGTTACCGGGAAATGGAGAGAAAAGGGAGTAACCAACGTAAGGGTCAGAAACGCAGTTGTGGCATTTGCCGAGTGGCACTGTTGGATGAGCCCTGATGGGAATTGGAGAGATAGACGGGCATGATCATTGGGATCCGTTATGGCCGATTGAGGCTTGCATCATTGGCATATGCATTATGACTGATTGTTATTATTGCCCGTCTGTGTTGTATGATCTGCATTGCTATGCTTTGCGCGTTTGCTTATGCGTTGGGGGTTTGGTACCGAGGGTAACTGAGAGTGTCTGAACCTTGGACACAACAAACCCTAGTTTACTGGATAGGACAACCCCACTAGTATACTCTATCCTACGCTAGGATTAGTGGTGAGCTTGCTGAGTCCTCGACTCACGGGGGTGGTTGCCCTTCTTTTCAGATCCAGGACACCCGTGATGGCAGCGCCCCCTATGCTTTTTTGGATTACCAGTGTAGATGGATACTCAGATTACCCTTCATTTTGATATGCATGCCACGATGTGGCATAGGCACATGACTACCGTGTTGGTAGATCAGGGTGGACCCTATCTTGTATCTCATAGGTTTGAAGCATGGTTTAGGGAGGGTTTATATGGTTTTGAGGGACCCCAGAGACGCTTCGATCCCCATGGAGGAGGACCCTATCCTTTTTCAGCCAGCCGAGTATGGTGGCGTGGTGATCGATCCCGACCCGCTGCAGGAGATGCCGTCCCCCGGACGCTCAGAGATTGACGGCCATGAGGAGGGTGATGCCATGGACACCGACGAGGAGGACCCAGAGGAGGATCCGGAAGAGGACCTCGAGGAGGATCCCGAGGAGGAGCCTGAGGAGGACTGAGTCCTACTGTCGCTGGTTTAGACTTTTTGGAGATAGTGTGAGCGTAGGTGTCTTGACCATAGATTGTGATTTCCTTTTAGGGGTCTGTACTTAACGCTCATCATATGTATATATTGATGTTTGTGCCCCTTTGTTCGTACTATCCCTCTGTTTGTATGTATGAATGTATGGTTAGGAGGCACGCTTCCGCAGGTTCGTAGGATTATTGATGGATGCGTCGTTTGGTTGCGACGAAGAGACTCCCTGGGCCGTCGCGTACCGTAAACCAGGCGAGCGCAAGGAAACTTGAATGTATGAGCGGGATGTCGCGGGCTCGAGAGGGGCTCGGGGCGTGACATCCCCGCTCGAGTGGTATCAGAGCAAGGTCAGCTCGATACGAGACCGTTCGAGGAATTGGAGTGATAAGGCTGATGACTCGGGGGTAGTTAGATAGACAGACCCTAGACCTAAGGATCATGAAGGGTAGAATGCATGAATTGATTGGCGCATGTGCTTGCAGAGTTAGATGATTAGTCTGGTGCGACTATGGATTATGATGTTTTAAACTAATCTGCAGATGCGTCAGGACCCGAGGTAAGGTTCTAAAGCTGAACCCCATGAGTTGGGTGCTTGAATGCTGATTGCTGGTTGACTAGTTGCTGGTTAGTACTGCATGTGTTTGTATGCCTAGTCGGCTGTCGTGCGCTGCTTGACCATCATGCATTGCATGATTTTCGCATTGAAAGCAAAATGGTTTAAAATGAAATCAATTTAAAATGAAGCTTTGGGGTTTGAAAAGCGCATGCATCATATTTTATTGGGCTGGGTAACCATCAGCCTAGTATGGGACAGGTCTGACGGGACGTCTAAAAACTGTGATGAAGCGTGGTATGGGACACGTGGAACGGGATTCTCTCTGGCTGTGGGTAACTTAGGACAACTGTTCGCACCAAGAAATGATGAGGGCGGGGAGTGGTCGCCGGGGCAGAGACCCGATCAAGGAGCGGCTCCTGGCAGGCTTCTAGTTGAGGTGGCGAATAGAGTGGCCTGGGTTGGGCATCGTCAGGGTGAGTCTAGGTGTCTTCCAAGTCCAATTGCATTTAAAAGCTGCAGCGAACTTTACATGCATGTTCATGTCAGTAGACGCGACAGTAGACGAAAGCTTGATTGCTAGTTTTAGAGTTCCGAATTCCTGAATGGGAATTTCGTTCGATTTTAGGTAAGAGAGAACTAGTAGGATGAGCAATAGGGGCAGAAGACCGGTGCTGGTGCGTCGAGTTCAAGGCCTCCTGCACCTGAAGGAGACCCTAGAATTGAGGAGATGATGAGAGTTTTGACTGAAGTGAGTAACTTGATGGGTAGGCAAGCTGCTGAGAGAGCTGCCACTGTAGCCCAAGCAGCTGAGGCCGCTTTGGCCGCTGCGAATGGGGCCAATGGAGGTAATGGACATGGTAATGGAGGACGTCAGACTCATCATATCGTAGAGCAGTTTTTGAAGTTGCAGCCGTCTAAGTTTGACGGGAGTGGTGGACCCGAGACAGCTGCCTTATGGATCGAGCAGCTGGAGAAAGCCTTTACAGTGCTTGGATGCACTGATGAAGAGAAGGTTTCGTTGGCGACATATCAGCTCCAGGGCACTGCTGATGATTGGTGGAAGGCCACCAGAGGGCGAGTCTTTCCTGACAACATGAGGCCAAACTGGGCTGCCTTCTGTGCGGCATTTAATGGAAAGTATTTCTCCGAGGCAGCCCAGGAAAGGAAGATGGAAGAGTTTATCAGACTCCGCCAAGGATCGATGATAGTGGATCAGTACGAGGGTGAATTTGCCAGGTTGTCCAAGTTCGCTCGAAGGCTGATAGAGGATCCGTGGGACAAGGCGAGGAGGTTCAGAGAAGGTTTGAGACCTGAGCTGAAGAGTATGATAATCGCTACTGGACTGAGGGACTACAACGAGATTTATGAGCGAGCTCTGGCAATAGAGCGAGACCTGCAGGAGAAGGCTGCCGCATCTGGATCGCGGTTTATGCCAGGGAGGAAATTTCAGAGATTTCGGCAAGAGGCCGATGAGGGACAATCGGAAGTTTGTTCCGCCAGCTAAACGAACCCTGGGAAAGCCACCATTCGCTGGAAGTCAGAACTGCCGTGATTGTGGCAGGAGGCACGGGAACAGCCCTTGCCCGAAGAAGACTGGTGGATGCTTTGGATGTGGGCAGTTGGGGCACATTCAGAGAAACTGCCCGAAGAGAGGTCCGAGACCCCCGTTCCAGCCGC
The DNA here is from genome assembly GCA_019149425.1 of Psidium friedrichsthalianum. NCBI lineage: Eukaryota > Viridiplantae > Streptophyta > Magnoliopsida > Myrtales > Myrtaceae > Psidium > Psidium friedrichsthalianum. Next base: position 19,658 of record JAGVVM010019240.1, on the reverse strand, counting down.
AGCAGCAGCCGCAGATAGTCAATGCTCCTCAAGGAAATCAGAACCGTCCACCTGCTCAAGGACGAGTCTACGCAGTGGCGCGCAAGGACGCTGAGAACGCGCCAGGGGTGATCACAGGTACCGTCTCTCTCTGTGGTCATGCTGCGTATGCTTTGTTTGATCCGGAGCGTCACACTCCTTTGTATCTGCACGTTTTGCTGAGTTAGCTGGATTGAATGTTAGACCCTTGGATGTGACCCTGCATGTAACCACCCCGTTGAAGGATAGAGTAATTATTGTGCTAGGGTGTAAGGGGTGTAGGTTAGTCTTGGGTGATAGAGTGGAGGAAATCGATCTAGCCGTTTTGCCCATGTTTGATTTCGACATAATTGTTGGCATGGATTGGTTAGTTAGACATGGGGCAGTTATAGACTGTAGTAGAAGTGTGATACAGCTAAACCCGGTAGGTCACCCTGGTATGAATTTAAGGGGAATCGAGGTGGGACATCGATCCCTTGGATTTCGGCACTAGAAGCAACCAAGCTGATGGATCAGGGTTGCCTAGGATTTTTGGCATCAGTGATAGATTCCTCGACTCAAGAGTGAAGTTGGAGGACGTACCTGTAGTGAGAGAGTACCCAGATGTATTCCCTCAGGAGTTGCCTGGCTTGCCACCAGAGCGTGAAGTGGAGTTTGTGATTGAGTTGGCACCTGGAACCGAGCCAATCTCGAAAGCACCGTATAGGATGTCGTTGTCTGAGCTGAAGGAGCTGAAGGTGCAGATGCAAGAGCTACTGGATAAAGGATTTATCCGCCCCAGTGCTTCGCCATGGGGAGCTCCGGTGCTGTTTGTTAAGAAAAAGGATGGATCGTTGAGGCTGTGCATCGACTATAGGCAGCTGAACCAAGTGACAATTAAGAACAAGTATCCGCTACCAAGGATTGATGATCTGTTTGATCAACTGGAAGGAGCGTGTGTGTTCTCCAAGATAGACCTAAGGACAGGCTATCACCAACTGAGGATTAAGAAGGAGGACGTTCCGAAGACTGCCTTTAGGACCAGATATGGGCATTATGAGTTTACTGTCATGCCATTTGGATTGACAAATGCCCCAGCCGCATTCATGGATATGATGAACAGGGTGTTCAAGGAGTTTTTGGATCGATTCGTGATAGTCTTCATCGACGACATCCTGGTGTATTCGAAGAATTCTGAAGACCACGAAGAACACTTGAGGACTGTTCTACAGACACTAAGGGAGCATTCCCTGTACGCCAAGTTCAGCAAGTGTGAATTTTGGCTCAGTAGAGTGGCGTTCCTTGGACACATCGTATCTGGAGAAGGAATATCGGTGGATCCAGCTAAGATCGAGGCAGTAGAGAAGTGGCCGAGGCCTACAACCGTGACTGAGGTACGAAGCTTCCTTGGATTAGCTGGGTATTACAGACGCTTCGTGGAAAGGTTCTCCGCGATAGCCGCTCCAATGACGAGATTGTTGAAGAAGGAGTCGAATTTGAATGGACTGCAAAGTGCGAGGAAAGTTTTCAGGAGTTGAAGGATCGATTGACCTCCGCACCAGTGTTGACCATCCCATCCGGACCTGGAGGATTTGAGATTTACAGCGATGCTTCGCTAAGAGGTCTGGGATGTGTTCTAATGCAGCATGGACGAGTAGTGGCGTATGCGTCTCGACAGCTGAGGCCGCACGAAATGAATTACCCGACGCATGACCTGGAGCTAGCTGCGATCGTATTTGCGTTGAAGATTTGGAGGCACTACCTGGTGGGAGAAGTTTCAGATCTACACTGATCACCAGAGTTTGAAGTATCTGTTCTCGCAGAAGGAACTGAACATGAGGCAGCGTCGATGGATGGAGCTGCTGAAAGACTATGACTGTGATATCCTGTACCATCCAGGAAAGGCGAATAAGGTGGCTGATGCTCTGAGCCGGAAGTCGAGCGTCGCGCATATGATGGTCAAGGAATGGACGCTGTTGGAAGAAATTAGAGACTCTGAGTTCAAGATAGAGGTAGGAAGCCTCTCAAGCTTGATGGCCACACTGCAGATTGAACCCGAGATTCAATTGAGGAGTAAAGAGTTGCAGTCTACGGACCCTGATATCCAGAAAATCGTGATGATGGATGCAGGGAGAGGAAAGACGAATTCAAGGTGACTGAAGATGGAACATTAAAGTTTAAGGGGCGACTGTGTGTGCCAAACAACGAGGAGTTGAAGGAAAGGATTTTATCAGAGGCTCACAGGAGCAATTATAGTATCCACCGGGGAGTACGAAGATGTATCAGAATCTACGTCAGCACTACTGGTGGAATGGAATGAAGGTGGATGTGGCTAAGCATGTAGCCAAGTGCTTGACGTGTCAACAAGTGAAGGCACAACATTGCAAGCCTGGAGGGCTGCTGCAACCATTGGAGATCCCAGAGTGGAAATGGGAGCACGTCACCATGGATTTCGTGACGGGACTGCCGAGAAGTCAGAGAGGAAATGACTCGATCTGGGTGATAGTGGACAGATTGACCAAATCTGCGCATTTCATGCAGTGCGAAAGGATTCCACATTGGAGAAGCTGGCTGAACTGTATGTGAGGCAGATTGTAAGACTGCATGGTGTGCCAGTAAGCATTGTATCGGATCGAGATCCTCGTTTCACAGCCACATTTTGGAAGAGTCTGCAGGGTGCTTTGGGACAGAGTTGAGATTCAGTACAGCCTACCACCCTCAGACTGATGGTCAGTCGGAAAGGACCATACAGACCTTGGAGGATATGCTGAGGCGTGTGTCATAGACTTCAAAGGTGGCTGGGAGGAGCAGTTACACTTAGTGGAATTCGCCTACAACAACAGTTACCAACAGAGCATCAAGATGGCACCGTTCGAAGCGTTGTATGGAAGGGCTTGCAGGACGCCAATCTGTTGGGACGAAGTTGGTGAGAAAAGCATAACAGGCCAGAGTTGGTTCAACAGTCAGTAGAGGCAGTCAAGGTGATCAGAGATAGACTGAGGACCGCCCAGAGTAGACAGAAGAGCTATGCAGACAAGAGACGTAAGCCATTGGAATTCCGAGTTGGAGATCATGTCTTTCTGAAGGTGTCGCCGATGCGAGGACTATCTCGGTTTGGCAAGAAAGGAAAGCTGAGTCCCAGATTTGTTGGGCCATTCGAGATTTTGGAGAAGATCGGGACACTGGCTTATCGTCTGGCACTGCCGCCGAACTTGTCGCAGATTCACAACGTGTTTCATGTGTCGATGCTCCGGAAGTACGAGCCGGATCCTGGCCATATACTCGATCATGAAGTCATTGAAGTGGATGACCGCGTCTCGTACGTGGAGAGGCCAGTAAGGATTGAAGATCGAAAGGAGCAAGTCCTGAGGAACAAGACGATTCCTTTGGTCAAAGTCATCTGGGACACCATGGGACTGAAGGAGCTACTTGGGAAAGCGAGGACGAGATGAAGAGAAATACCCGCATTGTTTGAATAGATCAGTGTAATTTTGTTTTGGGAGAAGATTTATGTGCTGTAAATTTCGAGGACGAAATTTTTATAAGAAGGGAAGAATTGTGACAGTCTGAAAATTCGACCCATTTATCGGAATTTCTAAATGAATGGAAATACTTCGTTAATACACTCTGGTCGACGCTCACTCAGGATTAGCTACCCTGAGATGACCAACCGAAGGGGAAAGGCTATCTGGGAATTTTCCCAATCAGCCGCCCGTTGGTCTGAGACTGAGGCAGAGTCGGTATTTAATGAAATTGACCACAAAATGAAATCCGACACTGGACAATCGAATCAGTAAGATGAACACAATGAAGGAATGAAATTGGTTTCAGAAGTGTCGCCCGAAGGACAGACAGCCGGTGCACGTCGAGAAGCAAGACGTGAATGGAAAATTACCGAAATGCCCCCGATAAATGCTCAATCCTTAGAATGAGACCAATTAGGATTTTTGAGAGTGGATTCGATAGACCGACACCAAATCCAGTCCGAGATTAGTTCGCGCTCGGGACCCGATCGGTGCATTTGGCACGCAAATCGAGGCAAGTCAAATCAATTGTCACATCGATCAAGTGTCAAATCAATCCATCAATCACATCAATCAATCATGTCATGGTTCAATTCCCAATGTAATCAATCAAGTATAATGTCACATAAGAGTACACATCAAGTCACTATTCCCTAAACCTACTCCCACTATTATAGTTTTTTATGGATTTTATTTAATCACTATAATCTCTCTCTCTCTCCTTCTTTGCTCATTTCAGCCGGCCACTTCTTCTTCATTCTTCATTCATCTCTCATCTTCCTCTCTTCTCCTCCTCATCCCGTCCGCCGGCCGCCACCTTCAACGCCGTCGTCATCTTCCCGTCGACGTCGTCCACCATCATCATCCGACCCCGCCGCCTAGGTAAGCTCCTCCACCCTTTTTCCTTTCGTTTCCATGGCCATTTGGTCCGTAGAGGAACCCCGACCAGACCCCGTCTCAGCTCTCCCTCTCTCGGTTTCCATGTGCAGCGCCTCAAGCCGCCACCTTCATCGTCGTTCCGCCGCCGTTCACCACCACTCACGGCCGTCCTTTGCCTTGGTAAGCTACCTTATCTCATCATTCCATCTCCTCCTTAACCGTGAGGCTCTCCGTTGACCGAACCAGTCCCGATTTTTCTTCTTAGGCCGAGAGCTCCATTCGGCCGATTGAGGTCCAAGCTTCCTACACCGTTGATCCCAGCCTTCATTTGGTAAGCTTCACTCTCTAATCTTGGCTTAGGCTAGTTGTATGTGTGAATGGGTTGTGGTGTTAGTGGCTAATCAAGGTGATTAGTGTGTATATGGGTAATTAAGCATAATGGGCTTTAGGCTAATCGTGTGAGTCCAATGGGCGCGCGTGTGGAACATTTGGGAAATTGATTTGGGCTTGAAATGTCATTGGTGGGCTGCAATTGATGGTGTGGGCGTGTGGACTCATGGGCCAAAACAAGTTAATGGGCCTAGGGATCTAATTCCATGATAATTGGGCCAATTTGGAACTCTTGGGCCCAAGTTTTAATAATGGGCCACACATGGACGAAATTTGAATTAATTAGGCCCAAATTATGTTTATATTTATAAACATAATTTGGGCCTAATTAATTCAAATTTTCGTCCATGTGTGGCCCATTATTAAAACTTGGGCCCAAGAGTTCCAAATTGGCCCAATTATCATGAATTAGATCCCTAGGCCCATTAACTTTTTTGGCCCATGAGTCCACACGCCCACACCTCAATTGCAGCCCACCATGACATTTCAAGCCCCAAATCATTTTCCCAAATGTTCCACACGCGCGGCCATTGGACTCACACGATTAGCCTAAAGCCCATTATGCTTAATTACCCATATACACACTAATCACCTTGATTAGCCACTAACACCACAACCCATTCACACATACAACTAGCCTAAGCCAAGATTAGAGAGTGAAGCTTACCAAATGAAGGCTGGGATCAACGGTGTAGGAAGCTTGGACCTCAATCGGCCGAATGGAGCTCTCGGCCTAAGAAGAAAAATCGGGACTGGTTCGGTCAACGGAGAGCCTCACGGTTAAGGAGGAGATGGAATGATGAGATAAGGTAGCTTACCAGGCAAGGACGGCCGTGAGTGGTGGTGAACGCGGCGGAACGACGATGAAGGTGGCGGCGGTGAGGCCCGGCACAGGGAAACCGAGAGAGGGAGAGATGAGTGAGGTCGGTCGGGGTCCTCTAAGGCCACGGAATGAAAGAAGGAAAGGGTTGAGGGTCTTACCGGGCGACGGGGCGGCGGCGGCCGGACGATGGCGACGGGACGGCGGCTTCGGGCGGCTCACGGTGGCGACGGGCGAACGGGAGAGGCCGAGAGAGAGGAGAGAGAGAGTGAGGGAGAGAGAGAGAGAGAGTGGCCGAAAAATGAGGGGAAGGAGAGAGAGAGAGATTATAATGTTTAAAACATAAAAAAGATTATAGTGGAGTAGGTTGAATAGTGACATGGACATGACTTGATTTGATTGATTCTTGGAAATTGTGCCATGATTGATTGATTGATTTGACACTTGATTGATTGATGTGACATCCGATTGATGTGACATCTGATTTGACTTGCCTCGATTTGCGTGCCAAATGCACCGATCGGGTCCCGAGCGCGAACGGATTTTGGACTGGATTTGGTGTCGGTCTATCGAATCTACTCTCAAAAATCCTAATTAGTCTCATTCTAAGGACTGAGCATTTACCGGGGGCATTTCGGTAATTTTCCATTCACGTCTTGCTTCTCGACGTGCACCGGCTGTCTGACCTTCAGTCGACATTTCTGAAACTATTTCATTTCTTCATTGTGTTTGTCTTACTGATTCGATTGTCCAATGTCGGATTTCATTTTGTGGTCAATTTCATTAAATACCGACTCTGTCTCAGTCTCAGACCAACGGGCGGCTGATTGGGAAAAATTCCCAGATAGCCTTTCCCCTTCGGTTGGTCATCTCAGGGTAGCTAATCCTGAGTGAGCGTCGACTAGAGTGTATTAACGAAGCATTTCCATTCATTTAGAAATTCTGACAAATGGGTCGAATTTTCAGACTGTCACAATTCTTCCCTTCTTATAAAAATTTCGTCCTCGAAATTTACATCTACATGTCTTACTCCAAAATCAAAATTACACTGCTATTCAAATAGATGCGGGTATTTCTTCTTCATCTCGTCTTCACTCTCCCAAGTGGCTCCTTCGGTTCCATGGTGTTCCCAGATGACCTTGACCAGTGGAATCGTCTTGTTCCTGAGCACTTGCTCCTTACGATCTTCAATCCTTACTGGCCTTTCCACGTAGGAGACGCGGTCATCCATTTCAATGACTTCATGATCGAGTATATGGCCAGGATCTGGCTCATACTTCCTCAGCATCGATACATGAAACACGTTGTGAATCTGCGACAAGTTCGGCGGCAGTGCTAGACGATAAGCCAGTGTCCCGATCTTCTCCAGAATCTCGAATGGCCCAACGAATCTGGGACTCAGCTTTCCCTTCTTGCCAAACCGAGATAATCCTCGCATCGGCGACACCTTCAGAAAGACGTGATCTCCAACTTGAAATTCCAATGGCTTACGTCTCTTGTCTGCATAGCTCTTCTGCCTACTCTGGGCGGTCCTCAGTCTGTCTCTGATCACCTTGACTGCCTCTACTGACTGTTGTACCAATTCTGGGCCTGTTATACTCTTCTCACCAACTTCGTCCCAACAGATTGGCGTCCTGCAGGCCCTTCCATACAATGCTTCAAACGGTGCCATCTGATACTCTGCTGGTAGCTGTTGTTGTAGGCAAATTCCACTAAGTGTAACTGTTCTTCCCAGCCACCTTTGAAGTCGATGACACACGCTCTCAACATGTCCTCCAGTGTTTGGATGGTCCTTTCCGACTGACCATCTGTCTGAGGGTGGTAGGCTGTACTGAACCTTAACTCTGTCCCAGAGCACCCTGCAGACTCTTCCAAAATGTGGCTGTGAAGCGAGGGTCTCGATCTGATACAATGCTTACTGGCACTCCATGCAGTCTTACAATCTGCCTCACGTACAGTTCAGCCAGCTTCTCCAATGTGGAATCCTTTCGCACTGCGATAAAATGTGCAGACTTGGTCAATCTGTCCACTATCACCCAGATTGAGTCATTTCCTCTCTGACTTCTCGGCAGTCCTGTCACGAAATCCATGGTGATGTGCTCCCACTTCCATTCTGGGATCTCCAATGGTTGCAACAGTCCTCCAGGCTTGCAATGCTGTGCCTTTACTTGTTGACACGTCAAGCACTTGGCTACATGCTTAGCCACATCCACCTTCATTCCATTCCACCAGTAGTGCTGACGTAGGTTCTGGTACATCTTCGTACTTCCAGGGTGGATACTATAATTGCTCCTGTGAGCCTCTGATAGAATCCTTTCCTTCAACTCTTCGTCGTTTGGCACACACAGACGTCCTCTAAACTTTACTATCCCGTCTTCAGTCACCTTGAAGTCATCTTTCCTCTCTTCTGCATTCATCATCACGATCTTCTGGATATCGGGGTCCGTAGACTGTAATTCCTTGATCTTCAATTGAATCTCTGGCTCAATCTGTAGAGTAGCCATTAGGCTTGAGAGACTTCCTATCTCAACCTTGAATTCAGAGTCTCTGATTTCTTCTAACAACGTCCATTCCTTCACCATCATATGCGCGATGCTCGACTTCCTGCTCAGAGCATCCGCCACCTTATTCGCCTTTCCTGGATGGTACAGGATATCACAGTCATAGTCTTTCAGCAGTTCCATCCATCGACGCTGCCTCATGTTAAGCTCCTTCTGCGAGAACAGGTACTTGAGACTCTGGTGATCCGTATATATCTGAAATTTCTCTCCCACCAGATAGTGTCTCCAAATCTTCAACGCAAAACTATGGCAGCCAACTCCAGGTCGTGCGTCGGATAATTCATCTCATGTGGCCTCAGCTGTCGAGATGCATAAGCCACTACTCGTCCATGCTGCATCAAGACACATCCTAGACCTCTTAGCGAAGCATCGCTGTAAATCTCAAATCCTCCAGGTCCGGATGGGATGGTCAATACTGGCGCGGAAGTCAGTCGATCCTTCAACTCCTGAAAACTTTCCTCGCACTTTGCATTCCATTCAAACTTCGACTCCTTCTTCAACAATCTTGTCATTGGAGCGGCTATCGCGGAGAACCTTTCCACGAAGCGTCTGTAATACCCAGCTAATCCAAGGAAGCTTCTTACTTCAGTTACGGTTGTAGGCCTCGGCCACTTCTCTACAGCTTCGATCTTAGCTGGATCTACTGATATTCCTTCGCCAGACACTATATGTCCAAGGAACGCCACTCTACTCAGCCAGAACTCACACTTACTAAACTTCGCATACAGGGAGTGCTCCCTTAGGTCTGCAGAACGGTCCTCAAATGTTGCTCATGGTCCTCAGAGCTCTTCGAGTATACCAGAATATCATCGATGAAGACTATTACGAACTGATCCAGAAACTCCTTGAACACCCTGTTCATCATATCCATGAATGCAGCTGGGGCATTTGTCAATCCAAATGGCATGACGGTGAACTCGTAATGCCCATATCTTGTCCTAAAGGCAGTCTTCGGGATATCCTCCTTCTTGATCCTTAGCTGGTGATAGCCTGTCCTTAGGTCTATCTTAGAGAATACACATGCTCCTTCCAGCTGATCAAACAGATCATCAATCCTTGGCAGAGGATACTTGTTCTTGATCGTCACTTGGTTCAGTTGTCTGTAGTCTATACACAGCCTTAACGTGCCATCTTTCTTCTTCACAAACAGCACCGGAGCTCCCCACGGTGAAGCACTGGGGCGGATAAATCCTTTATCCAGCAGCTCTTGCATCTGCACCTTCAGCTCCTTCAGCTCAGACAACGACATCCTATACGGTGCTTTAGAGATTGGCTCAGTTCCAGGTGCCAACTCAATTACAAACTCAACCTCACGCTCTGGTGGCAAGCCAGGCAACTCCTGAGGAAATACATCAGGGTATTCACCCACTATAGGCACCTCCTCCAACTTCACTTCTTGACCGACGAATCTATCACTGATGCCAAGAATCCTAGGCAACCTTGATCCATCAGCTTGGTTGCTTCTAGGGCCGAAATCCAAGGATTGAGGTTCCACCTCGGTTTCCTTTAAACTCATACTCAGGCCCATCTACTGGGTTCAGCCTTATTATACTTCTACTGCAGTCGATAACTGCTCCATGTCTAACCAACCAATCCATGCCGACAATTACGTCGAAATCATACATGGGCAGGACAGCTAAGTCAATCTTCTCAACTCTATCTCCCAAAGCTATCTCACACCCCTTACACCCTAACATAACAATTACTTTATCTTTCAACGGGGTGGCCACATGCAATACAACATCCAACGGTCTAGTTTCTATTCCAGCCAACTCAGCAAAACGTGCAGATATGAACGAATGGGATGCACCAGGATCAAACAAGGCATAGGCGGTATGACCACAGAGAGAAATGGTACCTGTGATCACCCCTGGCGCATTCTCAGCATCCTTGCGCGCCACTGCATAGACTCGTCCCTGAGCAGGTGGACGGTTCAGAATTCCTTGCGGAGCGGCCACAGCCTGCTGCTGCTGCGGTTGGAACTGGGGTCTTGGACCATTCTTCGGGCAGTTCCTCTGAGGTGTCCCAATTGTCCACACCCAAAGCATCCCCAGTCTTCTTCGGGCAAGGGCTGTTTCCATGCCTTCTGCCACAATCACGGCAGTTCTGATTTCCAGGGTGCGACGGCTTTCCCAAATTCTTCTCGCAGGTGGGACGAACCTGCGGTTGTCTCTCATCGGGCCGTTCGTCCCTTGAAGCTGAACCGCGATCCAGATGCGGCAGCCTTCTCCTGTAGGTCTCGCTCGCTCTCATCTCGGTAAAATCAGCATACTCTTCAGCTCAGGTCTCAAGCCTTCTCTGAATCTTCTTGCTTTGTCCCATGGGTCCTCTATCAGCCTTCGAGCGAACTTGGACAATCTGGCAAACTCGCCTTCATACTGGTCCACTGTCATTGACCCTTGGCGAAGCCTGATAAACTCTTCCATTTTCCTCTCCTGGGCTGCCTCGGAGAAATACTTTCCATTGAATGCTGCGCAGAAAGCAGCCCAGTTTGGCCTCATGCCATCAGGAAAGACTCGTCCTCTGGTGGCCTTCCACCAATCATCTGCAGTGCTCTGGAGCTGATAGGTCGCCAGTGAGACCTTCTCTTCATCTGTGCATCCAAGCACGGTGAATGCTTTCTCCAGCTGCTCGATCCACGAGGCAGCTACTTCGGGTCCTCCAGTGCCATCAAACTTCGAGGGTTGCAGCTTCAGAAACTGCTCCACTATGTGATGGGTCTGACGTCCTCCATTGCCATGCCCATTGCCCCCATGGGCTCCATTTGCAGCGGCCAAGGCGGCCTCAGCTGCTTGGGCAACAGTGGCAGCTCTCTCAGCAGCTTGCCTACCCATCAGATTGCTAACCTCAGTCAGCACCCTCATCATTTCCTCTATCCTTGGGTCTCCTTCAGGCGCAGGAGCCCTTGAACTCGACGCACCAGCACTGGGTCTTCTGCCCCTATTGCTCATCCTTTAGACTACTCCTCACACCTATACCAACGAAATTCCATTCAGGAATTCGAAATTCTAAACTAACAATCAAGCTTTCGCCTACTGTCGCGTCTACTGACATGAATATGCATGTAAAGTTCGCTGCAGCTTTTAATGCAATTGGACTCGGAAGACACCTAGACTCACCCTGACAATGCACAACCTAGGCCACTCTGTTCGCCACCTCAACTAGAAGCCTGTCGGGAGCCGCTCCTTGATCGGGTCTCTGCCCCGGCGACCACTCCCCGCCCTCCTCATTTCTTGGTGCGAACAGTTGTCCTAAGTTACCCACAGCCAGAGAGAATCCCACTCCACGTGTCCCATACCACGCTTCATTGCAGTTTTTAGACGTCCCGTCAGACCTGTCCCATACCAGGCTGACGGTTACCCAACCCAATAAAATATGATGCATGCGCTTTTCAAACCTCGAATCTTTATTTTAAATCAACTTCATTTTAAACCATTTTCCTTTAATGCAGAAATCGTGCAATGCATGATGGTCAAGCAGCGCGCAACAGCCGACTAGGCATACAACCACAAGCAGTAACTAGCAACTAGTCAATCAGCAATCAGCACTCAAGCACCCTACTCATGGGGCTATGCTTTAGAACCTTACCTCAGGTCCTGACGCATCTGCAGATTAGTTCAGACATCATAGTCTATAGTCATACTAGACTAATCATCTAACTCTGCAAGCACATGCGCCAATCAATTCATGCATTTACCCTTCCTAATTCCTAGGTCTAGGGTCTTTCTATCTAACTACCCCAAATTCATCAGCCTTATCACTCCAAATCCTCGAACGGTCTCGTATCGAGCTGACCTTGCTCTGATACCACTCGAACGGGGATGTCACGCCCCGAACCCCAATCGAGCTCGCGACATCCCTGCTCATATCGTAACGAACCCTGCGTACGCCTGGCCTACGAGTAGCGACGGCCCAGGATGCACATCGCGGCCAAGCTACGCTAGCGCAAAACGACAACAATCTGAAACCTGCGGAAGCGTGCCTTCTACACATGCATACATACACAAGATGGTAGGGTAGTACGGAAAGACAAGAACACTTTTACAAAAGGATACAACATCATATATATATATAATAGAGCGTTAAGTACAGACCCCAAAAGAAAATCTCAACTATGGTCAAGACATCTACGCTCGCTCAAACTCCAAAAATCCTAGACCAGCAACAGTGGAACTCAGTCCTCCTCAGGCTCCTCCTCGGGATCCTCCTCTGGGTCCTCCTCGGGTCCTCCTCTGGATCCTCCTCGTCAGTGTCCATGGCGTCACCCTCATCATGGCCATCAATCTCAGAACGTCCTGGGGACGGCAACTCCTGCAGTGGGTCGGGGTCGATCACCTCGCCACCATACTCGGCTGGCTGCAACAGGATCGGGTCGTCCTCCATAGGGATAGGGGAGTCTCTCTGAGGTCCCTCAAAGCCATACAGGCCCTCTCTATACCATGCCTCAAATCTATGGGGTACAAGGTAGGGTCCACCCTGATCTACTAGTACAGTCGTCACATGCCTATGCCACAGCGTGGCGTGCATATCAAAATGGAGGGTGATCTGGGTATCCATCTGCACTGGCAGTCCAAAAAGCATCGGTGGTGCAGCCATCACGGGTGACCTGGATCTGTAGAATGAAGGGCAACCACCGCCCGTGAGTCGAAACTCAATAAGCTCACCACTAATCCTAACGTAGGATAGCGTATACTAGTGGGGTCGGTCCTATCCAGGGACTAGGTTCGCGGTCCAGGGTTCAGACACTCTCAGTCCCCTCGGTACCAGACCCCAACATGGTAGACAAAAGGCATATAGCAATACAGTTCATACATACAGACGGGCAATAATAACAGTCAACCACAATGCCATATGCAAATGAAGCAGGCCTCAGCCGGCCATATCGGATCCCAATGGATCATGCCCGTCTATCACTCCAATTCCCATCAGGGCTCATCCAACAGTGCCACTCGGCAATTCCACAACTGCGTATCTGACGCCTTACGTTGGTTTCTCCCTTTTCCCTCCATTTCCCCGCGTAACGACGCCTCTGGGGCACCTTCTCTTGTCACATCTCTGGTGACACATGCCATGCTCTCAATGTATGCGGGGCCCACATGATTGCAACCAGCAAATCAGACACAGAGCATGCATGCAATGGTATGTAAGCACAAGTACAGAGCACATCAAGAAGTCATCAAAGTAATCACGTGCTCGTCAAGCCAAAACGTCAGAGATCAAATGCCCCACACACAGTTCCTCGGCCCAGACAGGCTCAATAGAATATCTCATACCATTTCTCTAGTTAGACTCATAGAAATTGAACCCAGTCTTAACGGACTCGGAATCGCGGCCTAAGCCCAATTGCCCATGTTAGTTCCCCTGGAGTTAGTATTCCCACGACTTAGGGGTTCAGTGTTTTAATAGTCCACGCCCCGAAACCCCAATCGAGCCGCACATCCCTGCTCATACGTAACGAACCCTGCGTACGCCTGGCCTACGAAGTACGAGGGCCAGGATGCCATCGCGGCCAAGCTACGCTAGCGCCCAAACGGCAATGATGAAACCTGCGGAAAGCGTGCCTATACCATGCATACATACACAAGATAATAGGGTAGTATGAAAGACAAGAACACTTTTACAAAGGATACAACATCATATATATATAATCAAGCGTTAGATACAGACCCCAAAGAAAAACCTCAACTATGGTCATGACATCTACGCTCTCAAAACTCCGAAAGATACTAGACAGACCAGCGGAACTCAGTCCTCCTCAGCTCCTCCTCGGGATCTCTCTGGGTCCTCCTCTGGGTCCTCCTCTGGATCCTCCTCGTCAGTGTCCATGGCGTCACCCTCATCGTGGCCATCGATCTCAGAACGTCTGGGGACGGCAACTCCTGCAGTGGGTTCGGGTCGATCACCTCGCCACCATACTCGGCTGGCTGCAACAGGAAGGTCGTCCTCCATAGGGATAGGGGAGTCTCTCTGAGGTCCCTCAAAACCATACAGGCCCTCTCTATACCAGGCCTCGAATCTATGGGGTACAAGGTAGGGTCCACCCTGATCTACTAGTACAGTCGTCAAATGCCTATGCCACATACGTGGCGTGCAATCAAAATGGAGGGTGATCTGGGTATCCATCTGCACTGGCAGTCCAAAAGCTCGGTGGTGCAGCCATCACGGGCGACCTGGATCTGAAAAAGAAGGGCAACCACCGCCCGTGAGTCGAAACTCAATAAGCTCACCACTAATCTAACGTAGGATAGCGTATACTAGTGGGGTCGGTCCTATCCAGGGGACTAGGTTCGCGGTCCAGGGTTCAGACCACTCTCCATCCCCTCGGTACAGACCCTCAAACATGGGATAGGCGAATCATGCAATTATAGAAATACAGATCATAACATTCAGACGGCAACAAGAGCCAATCAAACATGATTGCCATAGCACGCTGATACAGGCCTCACCGGCCATAAACGGATCCCAATGGATCATGCCGTCTATCACTCAAATTCCCATCAGGGCTCACCCAACAGTGCCACTCGGCAGATTCCTCAACTGCGTATCTGACGCCTTACGTTGGTTTCTCCCTTTTCCCTCCATTTCCCCGCGTAACAACGCCTCTGGGGCACCTTCTCTTGTCACATCTCTGGTGACGCCATGCCATGCTCTCAATGTATGCGGGGCCCACATGATTGCAACCAGCAAATCAGACATAGAGCATGCATGCAATGGTGTATGAGCACAAGTACAGAGCACACAAGAAGTCATCAAAGTAATCACGTGCTCGTCAAGCCAAACTGTCAGAGATCAAATGCCAAACACACAGTTCCTCGGCCAGACAGGCTCAATAGAATATCTCATACCATTTCTCTAGTTAGCTCATATAAATTTGAACCAGTCTTAACGGACTCGGAATCGCGGCGGCCTAAGCCCAATTGCCCGTTAGTTCCCTAGTTAGTATTCCCACGACTAGTGGTTCAGGGTTTTAATATGTCACGCCCCGAACCCCAATCGAGCCGCGACATCCCTGCTCATATCGTAACGAACCCTGCGTACGCCTGGCCTACGAGTAGCGACGGCCCAGGATGCCATCGCGGCCAAGCTACGCTAGCGCAAAACGGCAATGATCTGAAACCTGCGGAAGCGTGCCTTCTACACATGCATACATACACAAGATAGTGGGTAGTACGGAAGACAAGAACACTTTACAAAAGGATACAACATCATATATATATATACATCAAGCGTTAAGTACAGGCCCCAAAAGAAAATCTCAAACTATGGTCAGACATCTACGCTCGTCAAACTCCGAAAGATTCTAGACCAGCAGCAGTGGAACTCAGTCCTCCTCAGGCTCCTCCTCGGGATCCTCCTCTGGTCCTCCTCAGGGTCCTCCTCGGATCCTCCTCATCAGTGTCCATGGCGTCACCCTCTCATGGCCGTCAATCTCAGAACGTCCTGGGACGGCAACTCCTGCAGTGGGTTGGGGTCGATCACCTCACCACCATACTCGGCTGGCTGCAAAAGGATCGGGTCGTCCTCCATAGGGATAGGGGAGTCTCTCTGAGGTCCCTCGAAAACCATACAGGCCCTCTCTATACCATGGCCTCGAATCTATGGGGTACAAGGTAGGGTCCACCCTGATCTACTAGTACAGTCGTCACATGCCTATGCCACAACGTGGCGTGCATATCAAAATGGAGGGTGATCTGGGTATCCGTCTGCACTGGCAGTCCAAAAAGCATCGGTGTGTGCAGCCATCACGGGTGACCTGGATCTGAAAAATGAAGGGCAACCATCGCCCCCGTGAGTCGAAACTCAATAAGCTCACCACTAATCCTAACGTAGGATAGCGTATACTAGTGGGGTCGGTCCTATCCAGGGGGACTAGGTTCGCGCAGTCCAGGGTCAGACACTCTCAAATTACCCTCGGTACCAGACCCCAACATTGGATAGACGAACATGGCAATTCATAGCAATTAAAGGATCATATATACAGACGGGCACAAGAGACAATCAAACATGATGCCATATGCAAGTGATACAGGCCTCAACCGGCCATAACGGATCCCAATGGATCATGCCCGTCTATACTCCAATTCCCATCAGGCTCATCCAACAGTGCCACTCGGCAATTTTCCTAACTGCGTATCTGACGCCTTACGTTGGTTTCTCCCTTTTCCCTCCATTTCCCCGCGTAAACAACGCCTCAGGGGCACCTTCTCTTGTCCACATCTCTGGTGACGCCATGCCATGCTCTCAATGTATGCGGGACCCACATGATTGCAACCAGCAAATCAGACATAGAGCATGCATGCAATGGTGTATGAGCACAAGTACAGAGCACATCAAGAAGTCATCAAAGTAATCACGTGCTCGTCAAGCCAAACTGTCAGAGATCAAATGCCCAACACACGTTTCCTCGGCCAGACAGGCTCAAAGATATCTCATACCATTTCTCTAGTTAGACTCATATAAATTTGAACCCAGTCTTAACGGACTCGGAATCGCGGCCTAAGCCCAATGCCCATGTTAGTTCCCTAGGAGTTAGTATTCCCAAACTAGTGGTTCAGTGTTTTAATTAACTCCCCGAATGTAGTTGAATTAGGCTTAGCTTGGTTTAAGGGCCATTTAGTGGATTCAGGTTCGAATGGGCCTGCAGCCCGTTCTAAAGTCCAAGGCCCACAAAGGTAGTTAGGTCCCCTAAGGTAAGTCGGCCCATTACGGTGTTTAAGCTCATTAGTCAAGTTGGGTCAATAAGTTCAAGATCCAACAAGTGGGTTAGGCCCATTAAACAAGTTGGGCCTATTAAAATTAAGTTGGGTCCAAATAGTGTTTAAGGCCCATTAACCAATCTTAGGCCCATGAATTAATTCTAAGATTAAATATAAGATTGAGGCCCATTATTAATGTTAAAATTCGTGTAGGGCCCAAGCCCATTTTCAAGGACTAGTTATTAAGCCCAATTAGGTCATTTTAGGCCCAATTCATCATCCTAAGCCCATGTACATAAATGGGCCTTTATGTTTATGTCCAAGATATAAATTGGGCCCAATAAAATTCCAATTTTCGTCCATGTGTGGCCCATTAGTCAATTTGGCCCAATTTGATTTATTTAGGCCCAATTATTAGCTTAGAATTAAAGTCCCCAAGCCCACTAGTTGCTTTGGGCCCATACAATACACGCCCATCATTCACCCAATTGCAGCCCTTAATTATCAATTCAAGGCCCAAAATCCATCTTCCCAAGAGGCCCAACGCACGGCCCATTAACCCCACATGGTTAGTCCAAGCCCATTTTGCCCTAATTGCTCATCTTACACACTAATCACCATGATTAACTACTAACACAACCATCCACACATATATACAACTAGCCTAGGTCAAAGATTAGGAGTGAAGCTTACCTAGAGGGGCTGGTCACGGCGGCTGGTCGGCGAGAAAAGGGACGGACGGCCGGCGTTCTTCACGGGGCTGAGGAAAGAAGCCGAGGGACGAGAGAGGAGAGATGAGAGGTTAGTTCGGCTTGGTGGGTGCCTCACGGCACGTATAACAGCAAAGGGAGTGGGAGGTGAGGGGCTTACCCGGGGTGAGGCAACACAAGACGACGGCGACGTGGATCGGTGGTGAACGACGGCGGGACGACGACGACGCGGGGACGGCACGGGCGGCTTCACGCGGACGAGAAGAGGAGAGAGGTGAGGGGGTGGTCACGGTTCTAAGGGGTTCCATGGCCGCGAAAATGAAAGGACAAGGGCCACATAGAGGACTCACCGTGCTTGAGGAGGTTGGACGCGGCTTGTGGCGGCCGGAGGACGTGGACGACGGCGACGCGGGACTAGGGGCGGCTCACGGCGGCGACGGGTGAAAGGGAGAGGCCGAGAGGGAGGAGAGAGACTTCGGGTGAGGGGAGGAGGGGGTGACAAGATGAATAAAGAGGGAGAGAGAGAGTGAGGGATTATAATGTTTGATTTTCAAAAATAAAGATTATAGTGGGGAGTAGGTTGAATAGTGACATGGACATGACTGATTTGATTGACATTCTTGGAAATTGTGCCATGATTGATGTGATTGACCACTTGATTGATTGATGTGACATCTGATTGATGTGACATCTGATTGACTTGCCTCGATTTACGTGCCAAATGCACCATCGGGCCCGAAGTGAGCGAGCGCAGAGCGAATTTCTGACTTGGAATTAATGTCGGTCCATCGATTCTACTCAAAAATCCTAATTTATCTAATTCTAAGGACTGAGCATTTACCGGGGGCATTCGGTAATTTTTCCTTTCACGTCTTCCCTTCTCGACGTGCACGGTGCCTGACCTTCAGTCGACATTTTGAAACCGATTTCATTTCTTCATTGTGTTTGTCTTACTGTTTCGATTGTCCAATGTCGGATTTCATTTTGTGGTCAATTTCATAAAATACCGACTCTGTCTCAGTCTCAGACCAACGGGCGGCCTGAATGGGAGAAAAATTCCCGAGATAGCCTTTCCCCTTTCGGTTGGTCATCTCAGGGTAGCTAACCTGAGTGAGCGTCGACTCGCGGTATTAACGAAGGTTTCCATTCATTTAGAAATCCCGACAAATGGGTCGACTTTCAGACTTTTGGGGTTCACATAATAACTTCTCGGATGTGTTGAATTAGGTTGGGGGACTTGGTTTAAGGACCAATTAGGGGATTCGGTTCGATGGGTCTAAAGCCCGTTCCTAAAGTTTAAGGCCCACAAAGGTAGTTAGGGTCCACAGGACCTTAAGTCGGCCCTTACAGTGTTTCTAAGCCCATTGGTCAAGTGGGCCCAATTAAGGTTCATAGCCAAAGGAATGGGTTAGGCCCATTTTAAGCCAAGTGGGCCTAACAAATTAAGTTGGGACCAATTAGTTTCCAAGGCCAAAACCAATCTTTAGGCCTATGAATAAGTTAAGATAAATATAAGATTTAGGGGGCCCCCCCCATTATTAATGTTAAAATTCGGTAGGGCCCAAGCCATTTTCAGGACTAGCTATTAAGTCCCAAGAGGTCCATGTTAGGCCCAATTCGTAATCCTAAGCCCATGTATATTAATGGGCCTTAATGTTTTGACATTTCCAAATTTGTAATTGGGCCCAATAAACACCAATTTTCCTCCATGTGTGGCCCATTAGTCAATTTAGTAGGCGGCCCCCAATTTGATTTGTTTAGCGCCCAATAGCTAGAATTAAGTTCCAAACCCATATAATCTTCGGCCTTACAATACACGCCCATTCACCCAATTGCAGACCCTAATTATCAATTCAATGGCCCAAAATCCATCCTTCCCAAGAGGCCCACACGCACGGCCCATTAAACCCCACATGGTTAGTCCAAGCGTATTTGCCTAATTGCTCAATCGTACACACTAATCAACACGATTAACTACTAAACACAACCATCTCACATCATAATACAACTAGCTAGGTCAAGATAGGGAGGTGAAGCTACCTAGAGGGGCTGGTAAAAAAAAAAATAAAAAAAAAAGAATA
>JAGVVM010019238.1:0-71282 GCA_019149425.1 Psidium friedrichsthalianum | reverse complement strand
AATTGGACATCTTAACACAAATCACTCACGTGCATTCTAACAAGGCCAATTTTGAAATAAAAAAAAGTGTTTAAGCAAGTAAAAAGAAACTTAGGTTTGATTATTTTACGAAAAACGAATGATTTGAAAATATTTTTCAAAAATGATCGCTTAAATAAAAAAATGATAAATAAAAAGATATTTTGACGAAGATATCTAAACATAATGTTGTCATCAATAATGAAAATATTTTCAATTAATTAATTATTTTGATCGCTTATTTTTAGAAAATATTTTTTAAATCTCTCATTTTTTCATGAAACAAAATAGAGCTTACTCTCCTTCTATAATAATATGGTCAATCTAAGACATGATAAATTAACATACTTTATTTTTCAAAAATTGGTAAACGCAATATCCTTAATGATGCTCATAATCAATGGGAATATCTAATATAGAATCATTTTACCGACCTTTTCAGACATTTTGAATCCTATTCAACGAGATATTTAGGATTATTTGTCGATAATTTGACTCATATATACGTATGATATGTTGTTGATGACTAATTATTAGATCCTCAAGCACCAGTAAAAAGCTATGGATCTTAGAAAATAAATTCGATCGATTAGCTATATCTAATTCTTTCAAGTGATATAATATTGACTTCAATCACCGTTGTCGCCTCACTAAAGTACTAATCGGAGTAGAGCCGAAGTTCTCCTACACCGGCACAAATCGAACCAATGCCGCAAATGAACTGAGGTTCCCTCGGATGGAGGCCGGGAAATTTAACCACTGAACATGAAGACTCGTACCCGCATGAGAATAAGCCTCATACCACTAGATGGATCATTGACGCCGAACGGCGGCCACGTCCTTCATCGGTGGTCCTCGTCCTCCATCTCTTTGTTGTGCTTTCTTTTATAATGTAAAGTCTGTTCTTTCCCGACGGGATTACTCATAGAGTTTGATCTGTCACATCCCGATCTTATCATGAAGGGGAACGACATGGCCTTCCTTTAACCTGAAGGACGCGGCCTAGAACAAAAACGAACGCAAACCTGCTATCACATGATCAAAATTTCCTGTATCCAGACTTTGCTTGATGAGAATGTCTAGATATGGTCATGAACGCATTCCAAAAGAGACCAAACTTTCAATATTCATTTCAATCGGATCCACCATCATCCCTTGAATCGAATTTGACTCTCAATTCAGTAGGCTATGCACATGCCTGAAGTTCCCTGGTCACGTGTGTCTCAAAATAGGTGAACACCTCCCTCAATCTTCAAATCTTCTTTGTCCCTAGCTCCGATGAATGGATGCGATGCTTATTTAGAATGTCAATCCTTTATGTAGGTGTGATTTGTACCACGTTTCAAGTCATGTAACAAGTTACAGCTCCGAAATTTTCTTTCCCTAATTTACAATTTAGGAAGAGAAAGTAAGGACACATTCTAGAGAGAGTAATAAATCAAACTGGCGCCCGTTCAACTTTACTATAATGAGGGTGGATATTTCTACATCCCGGGACTCGTTTCTCGGAGACCGGTGACCGTTGGATAGCAAAAAAAAATA
Organism: Psidium friedrichsthalianum; assembly: GCA_019149425.1. Classification (NCBI taxonomy): domain Eukaryota; kingdom Viridiplantae; phylum Streptophyta; class Magnoliopsida; order Myrtales; family Myrtaceae; genus Psidium; species Psidium friedrichsthalianum. Next base: position 69,722 of record JAGVVM010019238.1, on the reverse strand, counting down.
TCTGGATTGAGAATAACTTATTTCATGGTAATTGCTTAAACTAGAATGGATCATAGATAAGTTTAGATAAATCAAGAACCGATTGAATTCAACTGCCTGAACCTACCGCACTAACCAAAATAGGATTATATCCTGTATAAGTCAGACCAGTCAAGAGCCAAATTCATTATAATTTTGCCATCCCTAACAACCCATTAAAAAAAATTAGATGTTCAGAACTTTCCTTCATGACCACTTCAAACTAAATTGAACTTTCACCGAATGTCACTCAATTTTGAGTAACCTCTCGGTGACATCATGCTCAAGGGGGAAATTTTTCAAAAAGTCATAATCATATTGTATTTTTGTCAATTAATTCCTAAACCTTTAATTTTGCCAATTGAGTCTTAAAATTTTCATATTTTGTCAACTGAGTCCGTCTGGCTAATTCTTGCAGGAAATCGCTAAGGTGGATGTCGGCCGCCCTACATGGCGCAACAAGTGCTGATGTAAATAATTTTTAATTTCATTTTCATTTTTTCTCGAATTTCTTTCCTTTTTTTCTTTACCTTTCTTTTCCCTTTTCCTTTCCACTCCACCGGCTTGCCGCCCTCGCCGAACTCAGGTGAGGGACACCTAGCCCAAGGCTGGCCAGGGCTGTCCTCGCTAGATGAACTTAGTTGGCAAAACATAAAAAGATTTAGGACTCAATTATCAAAAATAAAAATTTATAATTGAATTGGTAAAAATGCAATAAGTTTGGATTTTTTTTGGTGATTTTCCTTGCTCGAGGTGATTTGTAGGTCAAAAAGAGGGGTAAACAGTCACCTAATTGATACCAACTTCAAGTCCTAGATCCAAGTGAAACCTATCTCAAATACAACGATGCCAAACGCATAATCTAGAAATTTACTCTTTGTTTGTCTGGGTCAAGTGTTCGGACGTGCACGAGAGAAACCGAGAAGACCTGTTCTTGGTCGTTCCAATGACTTAGTCGGATCGCATCATTTCCCTAATCACGAGCCACCAAGATCACCTTCATTCTCGTTAGTCGTTTTTAGGCCGCCTTCCAAGAATAGCTTCCATCAAAATAGATCCTCTGGACAATTACCAACTTTAGTATTTATTTCCCTCCATGATTCTAGGTTTGTCTTTCTTTGGCTCTCTCTCTATCTCTCTCGTTCTTCCTTCATCTCCATTCACCATGCATTCTCAATCTTAACTAAGAAAGCGTTGACAACCCTCAGCCCAGTTATTGAAAAGCTCAAAAGAGAGATTCCTTTATCTTTTTCAGCCTTTGGGATTTGTGGTTTTCGATGGGGACGTACCGGTCGGACGATGACTACGACTATTTGTTCAAGGTGGTGTTGATTGGCGACTCCGGTGTTGGCAAATCGAACCTGCTGTCGAGGTTTTCGAGGAACGAGTTCAGCATGGAATCCAAGTCCACGATCGGGGTCGAGTTTGGGACTCGCTGCATTCGGGTCGACGATAAGGTCGTCAAGGCGCAGATTTGGGACACTGCAGGCCAAGAAAGGTTTGAGCCAATACTGATAACATCTACAGCCGTTATTACGAATTATAGAACATCTACAGCCGTTTATTACGAATTATAGATTTGACTGCTTTTTGATTGAGGCTATCTTTCTTAGAAGTATGCCGTGTTTTCTATGAACTATCTTTTCAAAAGCAGAATCTGCTAATCAGATCTTAGGCAAACCTCGCAGAATCCTTGTTATAAACTCTATTTACAAATGATTTGATTTTCTTAAAACTGGTTTATGTCGGATTTGTGTGGATGTCTGGTAGGAAAGATTGACAATATTTGGACATAATAATCCACCTTTGATTCGTGTCTATGCAGAGAAGATAATTTGGATATGGCAGATCTTGAGACGCAAACTAATACATTTCATCAATGAGTTTTTTATTAAGTCCATTCCAGGTGAAGAAAAAATTTACACTCTGCATTGTCAATTGCACAACACAGGCAAGAAGTTCGGTCACAATGGCTAACTCGCATTCTACATACATCGTGCAGTCAATTGCGGTTATTCAGAAATTTGGTTCTTCCTAAATTTGCCATTCAAAGAGATGGATTGCATTTCTGAACCGGCATGAATTTACACGAACTTAGAAACATGCTAATACAGATTGATGTCTGTGATCATTGAAGAGGAAGGCAGTTTAATTGCCAGCTTTAGGAATAAGTCAGAGAAATTCTCCGTCTTATATTTGCGTTTTGGTGGAGATCAATATTGGCTAACGTAACTTTACAGCGAGTACAGGCCTGCTTGTGAATAGGAAGTTGTTCATGTTCTGCTCTTAATTATATCTGTGAGGCGATAATATTTGTCTGATAATCTGTTGTGCTTGACATAGATATCGTGCGATCACAAGTGCGTATTATCGAGGCGCGGTGGGCGCTTTGCTAGTCTATGATATCACTCGGCACGTCACGTTCGAGAATGTGGAGAGGTGGCTAAAGGAACTCCGAGACCACACCGAGGCCAACATCGTCATCATGCTTGTTGGGAACAAGGCGGACCTGCGCCATCTCCGTGCGGTCTCCCTTGACGATGCCAAAGCATTTGCTGAGCAAGAGCACACCTTCTTCATGGAGACATCGGCCTTGGAGGCGCTCAATGTCGAGAACGCCTTCACGGAAGTGTTGACTCAGATCTACCGCGTGGTCAGCAGGAAGGCTCTTGACATCGGCGACGACCCTGCAGCCCTGCCAAAGGGACAAACGATCAACGTCGGGAACAGGGATGATGTCTCGGCTGTCAAGAAGGCCGGTTGTTGCTCATCATGAGAAGTCATGGGTCGGGTGCAACAGTGCTGTGCTCTTCATAGCATTGTGTTTCGAATAGAGGGAGTGACAATGAAGATGGATTTCGTCAATCATCCTGTACACAAAAACTTAGACACTCTTATAGCATATTAATGTTAGCTGAATTTTGTTGCATTTAAAAACAAATGAAATTGGCAGACACTCTTTCCTTATTGTTTGCTTCCTGCTCCTTTTCCCCCCTTTGAACTTATTCACTGGTGTTAGAAAAAAGGAAGAATCGTGGAAGGAGATAATGGTTTTCCCATTCTTTATTGCTAGAAATGAGTTACATTATACAGCTAACTATGAGCCAAGTTAGGAGACGCAATCCCATGAACCAAGGAAGATACTGCTAAGCTAACAACCTAATCCCATAGAATGAGGAAACAAAAGAGGAAGAAAATATTTACAATATAATAGACAAAATATCTCCTCAATACTCCCCTCAAGGTGGAGAATGAGGGTTGCGAATTCCCAACTTGCTGAGTAAGAACTGAAACCGATCTCGCTAATGGCTTGTGAGCACGTCAGCAAGTTGTAGCCGTGTGGGAACGTGACATGTGGAAATCGCACGGAGAAAGAATATGTTGACGAACGAAATGACAGTCGATCTCGATGTGCTTCGTTCGTTCATGGAACACGGGGTTGACAGCAATGTGGAGTGCTGCCTGGTTGTCACAGAATAGTGTCATGGGACGCTGAAGGGTAACCCGAGAGAAAGAAAGGAGACTGCGAAGCCAGAGAAGCTCACTAGTTACTGCCGCCATAGCGCGGTACTCGGCCTCAGCAGAAGAGCGGGAGACGGTAGTCTGTTTCTTGGTCCTCCAGGAAATGGGACTACCTCCGAGCGTAACGAAATAACCTGTCACTGAGCGACGTGTGAGAGGACAGCTCGCCCAATCGGAGTCGCAATAAGCGGCAAGGTCTAAGGAGGAAGGTCGAAGAAGAATTCCCTGACCAGGGAGCCCTTGAGATATCGGAGAACACGTAGGGCCGCATCCCAATGTGCTTGGCGAGGAGCCTGCATGAACTGGGATAGGATATGAACGGAGTAACTGATCTCAGGTCTAGTAATAGTCAGGTAAATGAGCCGTCCCACGAGGCGACGATAACGACCTGGATCAGAGTATACGGGTCCGTCGTTTGAGGCCAACGATGCTGTTGCTCCATGGGGAAGGAACTGGGTTTGGAACCTAGCATCCCAGTCTCTTTTAGAATGTCGAGGACATACTTCCTCTGGGTCAGAAAAAAAACCAGAATCTTGTGAATGACCTCGATCCCCAAGAAATAATTGAGTCGTCCAAGATCCTTAATACGAAAGCAACCATGTAAGTACTGCTTGATAAAGAACACTGATGAGAGTCATTGCCGACAAGAATAAGGTCATCGACATAAACAAGAACACCCAAAAATAGATTTCCTCGGGATAGAGTGAAAAGAGAGTGATCTGCCTCGGATTGACGGAATCCATAGAGAGTAACGCGGTGGCAAATTCGAGTACCAATTTCGAGAAGCCTGGCGGAGTCCATAGAGAGACTTACGAAGACGGCAAACAGAACCAAGAGCGAGGAAAAACCGGGCGGCAAGCTCATGTAAACCTCCTCGTCAAGATCACCATGGAGAAAGGCGTTATGGACATCCATCTGAAAAATGTTCCATTGTTTCCAAACTGCTACCGTTAGAAGACAGCGCACGGTGACGAGTTTGGCGACTGGGGCAAATGTCTCATGAAAATCGAGACCTTCAATCTGAGTATAGCCTTTAGCCACTAAGCGTGCCTTATATCGTTCGATGGAGCCATCTGCACGTCTTTTAAGCTTAAAAACCCACTTGCAACCAATCGGACGCTTATTGGGAGGTAACTGTTGGATGGTCCAAGTGCGGTTAAGTTCAAGTGCCCGAATTTCTTCGGCCATTGCGGCGGCCCAACGGGATCACGGATGGCTTCTCGGTACGTGCGTGGCTCAACGTCAGAATCAATGGCTGCTGAAAAAGAAACGTGGTGTTCCGGGAAATGATTATAAGTAACATAATGCTCAATAGGATAACGCATACCTGAGGATTTGACAGGACGGAGGAGCCGGGGGGGTCGAGACACGCTGTGTGGCAAACGTAGTCGGAGAGTCGGGTAGGCGGTTTTCTAATTCGAGCTAGCCTATCTGAAATGGAAGAGCGGGACTGAGCTGGGAGTGACGGATCTGTCCAAAAAGCTATCGAATCAGGCCGAACTGGGGCTGTGGGCTGCTGTGCTGATCTGTCTAGGCCGGAATGAATAGGGCTCGACTGAACTGGGCCGGAGCTGGGCCCAGTATGTGCAGCTGGCGGTGCTGGTTCAGTTGGAACTGCTGGTGTGGCTGGAGCTGATGACTCGGGTGAGCTCAAATCGACTAGATTCTCGCCATCTTCCTCTAATTGGTCTATTCCTCCAGAATTAATATATTGCAAAGGACCCGACTCCAAATTATCAATGGACGAATCAGAGGAATAAGGAAACGTATTTTCACAAAAATCAACATCACGCGCAGTGAAGATTTCATTTTTCGCGAGATCGAATAACCGCCATCCCCTTTTTCCGTAAGGGTACCCCACAAAAATGCATTTTCTGGAACGATCCGCAAACTTATCACGATCCCTTGGCTGATTATGTGCGTAACATAAGGATCCAAATACCCTTAAATGATCATATGTGGGCGGTTTGCCGAACAAAAGTTCAAAGGTGTCTTACCCGATAAAACCGGAGTAGGAGTGTAATTAATGAGGTAGGCCGCCGTCGAAACGCACTCGCCCCAAAATTTAGTCGGTAGGGACCCTTGGAAGAGTAGTGAGCGGGCAATATTGAGAATATGCCTGTGCTTCCGTTCGACTCGCCCGTTTTGTTGGGGGGTTGACACATGAAGTTTGATCACTCACTTCACTGTGCAACACACCCCAACAAAACGGCGCGAGTCGAAGAACCAAGAACAGGCATATTATCAATATTGCCCGCTCACTACTCTCAAGGTCCCTACCGACTAAATTTGGGGCGAGTGCGTTTCGACGGCGCCTACCTCATAATTACACTCCTACTCAGGTTTACAGGTAAGACACCTTTGAACTTTTGTTCGGCAAACCGCCAAAAATGATCATTAAGGGTATTTGGATCCTTATGTTACGCAACATAATCAGCCAAGGATCGTGATAAGTTGCGGATCGTTCCAGAAAATGCATTTTTTGGGGTACCCTTACGGAAAAAGGCGATGGCGGTATTCGATCTCGCGAAAAAATGAAATCTCACTGCGCGTGATGTTGATTTTTGTGAAAATACGTTCTCCTATTCCTCTGATCGTCCATTGATAATTGGAGTCGGGTCCTTTGCAATATATTAATCTGGAGGAATAGACCAATTAGAGGAAGATGGCGAGAATCTAGTCGATTTGAGCTCACCCGAGCCATCAGCTCCAGCCACACCAGCAGTTCCAACTGAACCAGCACCGCCAGCTGCACATACTGGGCCCAGCTCCGGCCCAGTTTCAGTCGAGCCCTATTCATTCCGGCCTAGACAGATCAGCACAGCAGCCCACAGCCCCAGTTCGGCCTGATTCGATAGCTTTTGGACAGATCCGTCACTCCCAGCTCAGTCCCGCTCTTCCATTTCAGATAGGCTAGCTCGAATTAGAAAACCGCCCTACCCGACTCTCGACTACGTTTGCCACACAGCGTGTCTCAGCGACCCCCCCGGCCCTCGTCCCTGTCAAAATCCTCAGGTATGCATTATCCTATGAGCATTATGTTACTTATAATCATTTCCCGGAACACCACGTTTCTTTTTCAGCAGCCATTGATTCTGACGTTGAGCCACGCACACACCGAGAAGCCATCCGTGATCCCCGTTGGGCCGCCGCAATGGCCGAAGAAATTCGGGCACTTGAACTTAACCGCACTTGGACCATCCAACAGTTACCTCCCAATAAGCGTCCGATTGGTTGCAAGTGGGTTTTTAAGCTTAAAAGACGTGCAGATGGCTCCATCGAACGATATAAGGCACGCTTAGTGGCTAAAGGCTATACTCAGATTGAAGGTCTCGATTTTCATGAGACATTGCCCCAGTCGCCAAACTCGTCACCGTGCGCTGTCTTCTAACGGTAGCAGTTTGGAAACAATGGAACATTTTCAGATGGATGTCCATAACGCCTTTCTCCATGGTGATCCTCGACGAGGAGGTTTACATGAGCTTGCCGCCGGTTTTCCTCGGCTCTGGTTCTGTTTGTTCGTTTCGTAAGTCTCTCTATGGACTCGCCAGGCTTCTCGAAATTGGTACTCGAAGTTTGCCACCGCGTTACTCTCTTATGGATTCGTCAATCGAGGCAGATCACTCTCTTTTTCACTCTATCCCGAGGGAAATCTATTTTGGGTGTCTTGTTTATGTCGATGACCTTATTCTTGTCGGCAATGACTCTCATCAGTGTTCTTTATTCAAGCAGTACTTACATGGTTGCTTCGTATTAAGGATCTTGGACGACTCAATTATTCTTGGGGATCGAGGTCATTCCACAAGATTCTGGTTTTTTTTCTGACCCAGAGGAAAGTATGTCCTCGAATTCTAAAAGAGACTGGGATGCTAGGTTCCAAAACCCAGTTCCTTCCCCATGGAGCAACAAGCATCGTTTGGCCTCAAACGACGGGACCCGTATACTCTGATCCAGGTCGTTATCGTCGCCTCGGGGACGGCTCATTACCTGACTATTACTAGACCTGAGATCAGTTACTCCGTCATATCCTATCCCAGTTCATGCAGGCTCCTCGCCAAGCACATTGTGGATGCGGCCCTACGTGTTCTCCGATATCTCAAGGGCTCCCCTGGTCAGGGAATTCTTCTTCGACCTTCCTCCTTAGACCTTGACGCTTATTGCGACTCCGATTGGGCGAGCTGTCCTCTCACACGTCGCCTCAGTGACAGGTTATTTCGTTACGCTCGGAGGTAGTCCCATTTTCTCTCTAAAAAACAGACTTTCATTACATCAGGCCCTGGTGCTTTAAGGGATCTCAGTTCAAAAACAGCCTACTTCACTCCTTCCGAGTTGACAGCTTGAGTTAGGGAGCTTCTCACGTCCCAAGTCGCCAAAATAGGACACTGACGTCAATTCCTTGAAGGAAATTGCGACGTCCTAGAGAAGTGTACAGCTCCCTGAAATACTGCAGTGCCATCTGTTCTGTCTGTTGGGGTTCCCTACACCATCATAAGGAGTCCTGAGAACAGAGATCCCGTTTTGCTGTCTTCTTCGAACGGTAGTTGCGTGGGAGAGATTTTTCCAACACAACGAATCGGTTCAAACCTTGTGCCCGATTCATTTCCTCTTGGCGCCACTAGACATCTTGCATTAGAGAGGTTTGTTATGCTCCGACTAGCTACTACTTCTAAGACTGTTCTATTATTCCAAACAAAATTTTCCACAGTAGTAGCAGGAATTCCAGGATTCACAAACTATTTTCTGACAATCTTCTGGATTCGCTATATCAGTTAACAGAATTAGTGTTAATTCAGGCTAGAGCACATGATGAAGTTTCCTATAAATGCACTTAGAATAATTACTGGTCACGATGATACTTCAGTAATTGCGGATGATGAACCATAGTTGGATTATGAATAATAGTCAACGCTTTTCAGAAATTGTAGAAAACCCAGCAGAATAAAAAAGGGGGGAAAAAGGAGCAAGAAGCAAACAATAAGGAAAGAGTGTCTGCCAATTTCATTTGTTTTTAAATGCAACAAAATTCAGCTAACATTAATATGCTATAAGAGTGTCTAAGTTTTTGTGTACAGGATGATTGACGAAATCCATCTTCATTGTCACTCCCTCTATTCGAAACACAATGCTATGAAGAGCAAAGCACTGTTGCACCCGACCCATGACTTCTCATGATGAGCAACAACCGGCCTTCTTGACAGCCGAGACATCATCCCTGTTCCCGACGTTGATCGTTTGTCCCTTTGGCAGGGCTGCAGGGTCGTCGCCGATGTCGAGAGCCTTCCTGCTGACCACGCGGTAGATCTGAGTCAACACTTCCGTGAAGGCGTTCTCGACATTGAGCGCCTCCAAGGCCGATGTCTCCATGAAGAAGGTGTGCTCTTGCTCAGCAAATGCTTTGGCATCGTCAAGGGAGACCGCACGGAGATGGCGCAGGTCCGCCTTGTTCCCAACAAGCATGATGACGATGTTGGCCTCGGTGTGGTCTCGGAGTTCCTTTAGCCACCTCTCCACATTCTCGAAAGTGACGTGCCGAGTGATGTCATAGACTAATAAAGCACCCACCGCGCCTCGATAATACGCACTTGTGATCGCACGATATCTATGTCAAGCACAACAGATTATCAGACAAATATTATCGCCTCACAGATATAATTAAGAGCAGAACATGAACAACTTCCTATTCACAAGCAGGCCTGTACTCGCTGTAAAGTTACGTTAGCCAATAATGATCTCCACCAAAAACGCAAATATAAGACGGAGAATTTCTCTGACTTATTCCTAAAGCTGGCAATTAAACTGCCTTCCTCTTCAATGATCACAGACATCAATCTGTATTAGCATGTTTCTTAGTTCGTGTAAATTCATGCCGGTTCAGAAATGCAATCCATCTCTTTGAATGGCAAATTTAGGAAGAACCAAATTTCTGAATAACCGCAATTGACTGCACGATGTATGTAGAATGCGAGTTAGCCATTGTGACCGAACTTCTTGCCTGTGTTGTGCAATTGACAATGCAGAGTGTAAATTTTTTCTTCACCTGGAATGGACTTAAAAAAAAACTCATTGATGAAATGTATTAGTTTGCGTCTCAAGATCTGCCATATCCAAATTATCTTCTCTGCATAGACACGAATCAAAGGTGGATTATTATGTCCAAATATTGTCAATCTTTCCTACCAGACATCCACACAAATCCGACATAAACCAGTTTTAAGAAAATCAAATCATTTGTAAATAGAGTTTATAACAAGGATTCTGCGAGGTTTGCCTAAGATCTGATTAGCAGATTCTGCTTTTGAAAAGATAGTTCATAGAAAACACGGCATACTTCTAAGAAAAGATAGCCTCAATCAAAAAGCAGTCAAATCTATAATTCGTAATAAACGGCTGTAGATGTTCTATAATTCGTAATAAACGGCTGTAGATGTTATCAGTATTGGCTCAAACCTTTCTTGGCCTGCAGTGTCCCAAATCTGCGCCTTGACGACCTTATCGTCGACCCGAATGCAGCGAGTCCCAAACTCGACCCCGATCGTGGACTTGGATTCCATGCTGAACTCGTTCCTCGAAAACCTCGACAGCAGGTTCGATTTGCCAACACCGGAGTCGCCAATCAACACCACCTTGAACAAATAGTCGTAGTCATCGTCCGACCGGTACGTCCCCATCGAAAACCACAAATCCCAAAGGCTGAAAAAGATAAAGGAATCTCTCTTTTGAGCTTTTCAATAACTGGGCTGAGGGTTGTCAACGCTTTCTTAGTTAAGATTGAGAATGCATGGTGAATGGAGATGAAGGAAGAACGAGAGAGATAGAGAGAGAGCCAAAGAAAGACAAACCTAGAATCATGGAGGGAAATAAATACTAAAGTTGGTAATTGTCCAGAGGATCTATTTTGATGGAAGCTATTCTTGGAAGGCGGCCTAAAAACGACTAACGAGAATGAAGGTGATCTTGGTGGCTCGTGATTAGGGAAATGATGCGATCCGACTAAGTCATTGGAACGACCAAGAACAGGTCTTCTCGGTTTCTCTCGTGCACGTCCGAACACTTGACCCAGACAAACAAAGAGTAAATTTCTAGATTATGCGTTTGGCATCGTTGTATTTGAGATAGGTTTCACTTGGATCTAGGACTTGAAGTTGGTATCAATTAGGTGACTGTTTACCCCTCTTTTTGACCTACAAATCACCTCGAGCAAGGAAAATCACCAAAAAAAATCCAAACTTATTGCATTTTTACCAATTCAATTATAAAATTTTTATTTTTGATAATTGAGTCCTAAATCTTTTATGTTTTGCCAACTAAGTTCATCTAGCGAGGACAGCCCTGGCCAGCCTTGGGCTAGGTGTCCCTCACCTGAGTTCGGCGAGGGCGGCAAGCCGGTGGAGTGGAAAGGAAAAAGGGAAAAGAAAAGGTAAAGAAAAAAAGGAAAGAAATTCGAGAAAAAATGAAAATGAAATTAAAAATTATTTACATCAGCACTTGTTGCGCCATGTAGGGCGGCCGACATCCACCTTAGCGATTTCCTGCAAGAATTAGCCAGACGGACTCAGTTGACAAAATATGAAAATTTTAAGACTCAATTGGCAAAATTAAAAGGTTTAGGAATTAATTGACAAAAATACAATATGATTATGACTTTTTGAAAAATTTCCCCCTTGAGCATGATGTCACCGAGAGGTTACTCAAAATTGAGTGACATTCGGTGAAAGTTCAATTTAGTTTGAAGTGGTCATGAAGGAAAGTTCTGAACATCTAATTTTTTTAATGGGTTGTTAGGGATGGCAAAATTATAATGAATTGGGCTCTTGACTGGTCTGACTTATACAGGATATAATCCTATTTTGGTTAGTGCGGTAGGTTCAGGCAGTTGAATTCAATCGGGTTCTTGATTTATCTAAACTTATCTATGATCCATTCTAGTTTAAGCAATTACCATGAAATAAGTTATTCTCAATCCAGATATTTTTTTTTTGCTATCCAACGGTCACCGGTCTCCGAGAAACGAGTCCCGGGATGTAGAAATATCCACCCTCATTATAGTAAAGTTGAACGGGCGCCAGTTTGATTTATTACTCTCTCTAGAATGTGTCCTTACTTTCTCTTCCTAAATTGTAAATTAGGGAAAGAAAATTTCGAGCTGATAAACTTGTTACATGACTTGAAACGTGGTACAAATCACACCTACATAAAGGATTGACATTCTAAAATAAGCATCGCATCCATTCATCGGAGCTAGGGACAAAGAAGATTGAAGATTGAGGGAGGTGTTCACCTATTTTGAGACACACGTGACCAAGGGAACTTCAGGCATGTGCATAGCCTACTGAATTGAGAGTCAAATTCGATTCAAGGATGATGGTGGATCCGATTGAAATGAATATTGAAAGTTTGGTCTCTTTTGGAATGCGTTCATGACCATATCTAGACATTCTCATCAAGCAAAGTCTGGATACAGGAAATTTTGATCATGTGATAGCAGGTTTGCGTTCGTTTTTGTTCTAGGCCGCGTCCTTCAGGTTAAAGGAAGGCCATGTCGTTCCCCTTCATGATAAGAATCGGGATGTGACAGATCAAACTCTATGAGTAATCCCGTCGGGAAAGAACAGACTTTACATTATAAAAGGAAAGCACAACAAAGAAGATGGAGGACGAGGACCACCGATGAAGGACGTGGCCGCCGTTCGGCGTCAATGATCCATCTAGTGGTATGAGGCTTATTCTCATGCGGGTACGAGTCTTCATGTTCAGTGGTTAAATTTCCCGGCCTCCATCCGAGGGAACCTCAGTTCATTTGCGGCATTGGTTCGATTTGTGCCGGGTGTAGGAGAACTTCGGCTCTACTCCGATTAGTACTTTAGTGAGGCGACGACGGTGATTGAAGTCAATATTATATCACTTGAAAGAATTAGATATAGCTAATCGATCGAATTTATTTTCTAAGATCCATTAGCTTTTCCACTGGTGCTTGAGGATCTAATAATTAGTCATCAACAACATATCATACGTATATATGAGTCAAATTATCGACAAATAATCCTAAATATCTCGTTGAATAGGATTCAAAATGTCTGAAAAGTCGGTAAAATGATTCTATATTAGATATTCCCATTGATTATGAGCAACATTAAGGATATTGCGTTTACCAATTTTGAAAATAAAGTATGTTAATTTATCTTGTCTTAGATTGACCATATTATTATAGAAGGAGAGTAATAGAAGGAGAGTAACGCTCTATTCGTTTCATGAAAAAATGAGAGATTTAAAAAATATTTTTCTAAGAATAAGCGATCAAATAATTAATTAATTGAAAATATTTTCATTATTGATGACAACGTTATGTTTAAATATCTTCGTCAAAATATCTTTTTATTTATCATTTTTATTTTAAGCGATCATTTTTGAAAAAATATTTTTCAAATCATTCGTTTTTCGTAAAATAATCAAAACCTAAGTTTCTTTTTACTTGCTTAAACACTTTTTTTTATTTCAAAATTGGCCTTGTTAGAATGCACGTGAGTGAGTTGTGTCAGAGAAATGTCAAATCGGAGAATCGTTATGGTGCAAAGCAATTAATATATCTCAATTTGTTCATTACAAATTGACTTAAAATTTTGAGTAAATATGAATCCAATTGGGTATTTTGAAATGGCTAGGATCTGAGCTCCTTTTTTGCGATCTCCCTAAATGAATGTATCCAACTTCTACCGCGCGCTCCAACAAGCCTCGCTCTAAGGAAGCAAATTTTTTTAGTGGAATGGGCTTGGGGGGCAAAGATATAAATGAATCAAGATTGGGCCTTCAGGTTCGGGCTTTGCGGTGTGGACTCAGCGAAAGGCGTTCTCCACGTTATCATCTAGGGGAAGATTTCCATAACTCTTCTCAATTAATAATCTCCCAAACCCAATATTTCTTTTAAGGAATTAGCCAAACTTCAGGGGGGCAAATTGACATAGATTAAGGGGCGCGAGGACTAAAATAGCATTTTCTGTCCTTTTCAAGGTGGTGTGAATTGAATCCAACTGTCTTTTTCATGGTTCGGAAAACCTCCGTTTCAGACATCGTGAACGCGACACATTGCTTCCTTAAAGCACACTGGATTTCATTTCACCACCTTTCTCTCTCTCATCTGTTCAAGGGTCAAACCACGTGGGTTTGAATCTTCGGAACAATCCTCTTCTGGATTTATTAACTTTGCGGGAAGCAAAGCCGTTGAAAAAGTCAAAGGCGGAAAGACAATGTTGATGGCAAGAATTTTCCTATGAAACGGCGACAGCTCAACCCACGTTACGAATGTGATTACGTCACGAGGACAGGAAAAACATGGGACGAAACAGTGATGTTCCAAATTATGAGTGAAAAAACAAGAGCCCTCATTACATTATGCACAAAATCAAGGGTTAATCCGTTAAAAAGAAAGCATTAATTTTGCCTCGTGGGACATCAATACCCAATTTTTTTTTTTTACTCACAAATGCCTTCAAACTTATACGAGCGAGTTTTAAATTCATACATTTAATTATTCGTATTCTGTCGTATCGAGAGAAAATTATCTAAGAAGTCCTAAATATATTATGCAGCGGTCAATGTAGTTTTAAGATTTTTAGTTGTGTCAAATTTGTCCTATATTATTTGACGATTTGTCAATTTAGTTCCAAACCTTTTGACGGAATTGTAACGAAGGTCATCGGTCATGTGGGGAAAAGTTTTGGATTTTTTTTTTGCGGGATTTTTCCTAAAATAATTCCATCTTATTTTATTGCGCACGGTATGACGGTACTCGATTGTCGTGGTAATTATCACGGGGAGGAAGATCATTTTACCAGGTGAAATGAACAATTCACGACATAACTTTCTCTCCAAGGACAAATAATCAGCCCCTGATTTTCGGGTGCCTTCGTAGGTTCACTGCATCTAGACAAGCCCAGTTGGTAAACCCTATGACGTCAGTATTCAACGGCACGAAGCCACCTCGAAGATGGGGCGACAACGTTAATTGGAAGATCGCCCGATTGACCATTCTATTGTGTTTTCGTCCAAAGTTTGCTTATAAGCACGAAGATTGTGCGCTTATGTTTAGCAAAAAGAAGAGCCCCCGTTGTCAAAATCATCTCCCATTTATGTAAAGTCTCTGGTAATAATGCTAAATCGATGAGTATCAATAATGTAGAAATTACTTCTTATGTCAACATCGAGAGTTTTGAATCGGATCGGGGACGGACTCATCAGGCCTGATTGCCTATGGAATCGGCTACTGTGAACTGGATCGTCTCTTGCAAGACATGTGGAATATAGTTTGCGTTATTTGAGGGGCCTTTCTCTTATGGTTGTCGATTGCGTGCAGGCGAGGGACTGCAAATCCTTTTTCTCCGGTTCAAAATCGGGTGTCGCCTGATCAAGAAAAAACTCCAAATTTTTTATTTCATTTTAACGATATAACTCGCCGAATTTTTCTCCAGCGAAAGCAAAAAAGTAAAAGGACTCTTGAGACTTTTTTGCTTGGTTCTAAACATCAAGGAGGCAAGGGTCTCTGCGCGTCCCCAACCCTAACTATTCGGTGTCCAATGCGATTTTCAATTACGACCCATAAAATTTCATTTAGAAAGTGTATAGTCTAGCCTATTGAGCTAGGATATGGAAAATATGCTCCATTAGTTTGCGCATGTTCAAATAGATGCGATTACCTATGCTTAAGAGGTAAGTGTACCTATTACTATTATATGACGATTCGAAAAAAATAGATCAAGTATCAACAGTGTTAAGAAAAATTTGTAAGAACGCATTTATTTACCATTAATTTGAGGGTTGTAAGTTTTAACTACCCATTTTCTCAAATCAATAGTTTAATAAGATTTTATTTTACGCTATGCTACAAATGCTCTAATGATTACACTATTGTCTTTAAGAGACCTTATAACAACATAAAAGAAGAAAGAAAAGAATAAGAAGCAGAACTTCCTAAATAAACCTACGACCTGCTAAGTATCCAAATCCATTCCGCCTTCTTCTCTCTCTCTCTCTCTCTGGTTCCTGTCACCTTCCTCTTCCAGTCTTGTCCCCACAAGACAAAACCCTTTTGCCTTTGCCTGAATGGATTTATAGTCCTTAAGACCAACTTGGACAAGAACTGTCTCCACCCTTCTTTCAATCCCCAGCAACATTTTGGACACACACCCACGAACTCACTCTCTAAACGTCTTTTGCTGTCTTCCATGGTTGCGCCATTCCAAATCGAAGAACTCCTCTCAACGAGAATGATTCCCAAGACATGGTCATCTACCACGTCCTAAGCGAGGCCAGGTCCCAAAGCAACCCGTCCCTCCCGCATCCGAACCGGTCCGGGTCCGCGCTGGGGGGCGGTGGCGGCAGAACCCTCGAGCCGTCCCGGGGCATCGCGAAGAAGCACTACCGAGGGGTCCGGCGCCGCCCGTGGGGGAAGTACGCGGCTGAGATCCGCGACTCGACGCGCCACGGGGCCCGGGTTTGGCTCGGGACGTTCGAGACGGCCGAGGAGGCTGCGCTGGCTTATGACAAGGCGGCGTTCCGGATGCGCGGGGCCAAGGCCCTGCTTAATTTCCCAGCGGAAGTGGTGGCCGCATCGCTGCCGGTGGAGAGACGCCAGAGCTCCAGCTCGGCCAGTTCCGACACTAGAGGTGAGACACATCTGTCGGATTCAGAGGTTGGCGGTGCCGGAGGAGCGTCGCGGGATGTGGCCACGGACCACCTTGAGAAGGTGTTGGATGTGTTCTGAGGCTGAGCGGCTTTGGTCACTCACGAATCACAACTCTTGCGGATAACCTGTGGCCTGGAACATGGGACAAAAGGTTTTATTTTCTAACAAATTAGGATTTTCTTCCTCTTCTTTTTTTTTTTTTTTGGCGTCACATAAGCTTTTCACGAACATTTTTTTTGTCATCTTGACTTTCAATGTGGCCCATTGTGCGGTCCATTTGTCTAAATGATAAGCAACATCACGGCATCTCTCTCCGTATGATCATATGTCTATTGGTCCCTATTACGGCAACAATCGGAAGGACCATATTGAACAAACTTTGCAAATACCATAAGGTATAGACATTACAAAGACAGAGAGCATTTTGTCCTTGCTAGAGTTTTTGGTTTGCCGATTCATATGTTGTCTTCTTAGGTTATTGTACTTTGGCTACATCGCATTGTATAATTAATTGGGCTCTATATGTCTTTTCCTCCGCATTTTTTGAGTAATTTCACTTTAATGTACTTCAATTTGTATATTTGACTGCAAAATCACATTATTAAGAGTTCTTCTATGATATTCAAAGAGAAAAGTCATGTTCTAGATGATGGTAAGCACTTCTATTTTTGTGGGCCAAACTTACAACGCTCTTAATAGAATGCTATTTTCTCATGAATTTAAAAAGAATTTATTTTTGGGTATGTCATTTGCCCTTTCATATTAACTCCATTGCTTAGAAATTTCGAGTCATAAAAAAAATTAGAAAAAGAATTATCATTTCTCTAACAATATTTTCCGCGGTCGCCATTCACGGGGGCTTCAGTAGCCGGCTCCTCTGTCATCAGGTCACCAATTTCCTTGACCTTTTGGCACTCGGCAAGCATTAACGTTGGGATACACGTAACATGCATAGACAAATAAGATATATAAAACGCAGCAAAAAAAAAAAAAACTCATACATGTATCTCCAGAGGCGTTATTTGTACGTCTCAATCAAAAATCAAATTAAACGAGGAGAGTTAAATGGATTATCTCTTGTAGAGCGCTTGAACAAGTTGCTTCAAATATTCTTCGGTTTGAGTCCTACAAATATCGGATCTCTAGTTCAAACATACCACCAATCATATGATGAACAGGAGAAAGACGACGATGATAAACACCACACTTGATTGTGCTAGCAATATTATGAAGATGAATCTCTGCACTCTTAATCTTTTGGTCACAAAGAAAGAGAATAGAGAGAACAATTCTCTGCACTTTGTTCTTCACAATGCAACTTGAAAGAGAGAGCTTTTTGTGTCACGTAGACTCTCTCTTGAATGGAGCACTCTCTGGGCAAATCTCTTTTAGTAACTTTTGATATCTATCAGCGGTTGTTGATCGTTAGAAACACCCCCGATGAGCAACCGCTTGCTGAACGTGGGACAACACCCACGATTCGCTGATCGTGGGTGTTGTCCCACCATGGTCAGCAATGCTGACAGTTGTGCACAAGGCACAAGATCAGTAAGTTGCTAATCGTGTGCCACGCACATGGTCCGCACATGGTCAACATTGTTGACCATGTGCGAATTCTCACATATATATTACACACACATATATATATAAAATAATTATGTATGTATTCTTGGGCGCATCAATACTTGTCCACTTTGGACAGTGTGTACCATATGCACACATGCCCATGACTAAAAATAAGAATCAAATTAAATCAAAATTATTATGTATGTTCTCTTGGGCACATCAATATGTGTCCACTTTGGATGTGTGTGCATGATATGCACATATGTCCTTGACTAAAAATAAGAATCGAATTAAATCACATTTAATTGAATTCCAACTCGACTAATTGGATAACCATGATTGCAAACATATTTAAATTATCGGCTTTCCATTCAACGTCGTCATGTATTGATTAAGGTGTGTGACATCCTTAGGTTCATTACTAAGTTGGTAGTAAGACTTGCACCAATATATTAGTACTCCCAAGAGAATTGGTTGTCCCAATCAACCTTCAAATCCTACAAGTCACGAGTGACTTCTAGCAATATGTCATGTCTACCCAAATAGTGTGAATGCTTTAAGAATATAATGATCCTGTCAACTTTGACTATAGTGTAATTCAATCTCTCTGTCTTACTGTGTCCCATTTGAACAAAGACCACGAAATATTTATCAAGCCACCAATTTGATCATATGCACAAATCTAATTGATATGCATTCATATAAGACATAAACATTTTATTCTTGATTACAACCCGACCAAAGATTTCAATACACAATTACAACTAGATCGCATAGGAAATCATACCTTACATGTAACAAGGAGCCAGATTCCATTTTGTGCACAAGTGTGATTTCGTACGTGCATGAACTATGACCATTAAGTACAGAGACAAATCGACGAATTGCCAATATGTGCACTTGTGAACCATAGCCATCCATCATAAAAGTCAACACTGTGCCTCAGGTGTAAAGATTATTTACAAAAGATCAGAGCATGAACGATTAGATATTGATCACGCTAAAAGCTTTCATGTTACTAATCATTCAATGCATGTCACGCTCAATAAATTTGTCTAGTTCAAGCACCTATGTTCTAATTTAGATATCATAATACTCAATGACTCGTGACTCATCATTCCTTTAAATATCAAATACTTAATGGTGAAGTTAAGAACACATCTGTCTCAATAGGATCGTTAATATCCACTCAGTGATCCATCGATCAAGAACAGTTTAAAGATTCAGTCTAACTGTGAACCGGCACACATATTATTGACGTCTCAAGAATAGACTCAGTCATAATTGATCTTATGGAATCATTCATTTATATAAATAATTGGACAAATAAATGAACATGTCTTTGCCATTAATTAAACAAATGAAAGTACAACTAAAATACCTAACATGCAATTATTATATGGTTACTTTAGGGCATCTATCTAACATAATCCTCATATATGATCTTATGACTTTGTGAAGACCTACGTTTTTGGTAAACAATTGCTCGAGCCTAGTTACTGCGACCCCCTTGTGAGGAGGCATCCCTTTTTTCTCAAAATTACAGGGCTATTTTGTTGAATTCTTTAGAGAGAGTTGTCTCGTGCCCTTAGGTATCCTTTACGTATCCATATGTGTCAATTTCAGATGTATGCCCTTTTGTCGAAGGTCGTTGCATAGCTATCGTAATCGAACATATTTCATTATATATTTTAGCTCATTTTATCACCGACTCTAAATTTCTTACCGGCGATATTGCCCCAAAATGTGGCGGAGATTAATTTTTTGTGGATTGACCCTAATCGACATTGCTTAGAGATTTTCTTCACCACGTGCAAGACTTGCTTCGAGGAGGGGAAACTTCGAGGGAGGTTCGCGCAACTAAAATCAACCGTTCGTGCAATTATAATATACAACACAGTCCAAGTAGATCTTAATCATCTTTGTGGGTCTCAATCTCACCCACTGTTGTCAAAATCTAATATGAGCCACGTGAATTTTCAACCATAGCGATGCTCATGATGAAACCCAAACCTCTCACGGCATTGCTTAATTTGGGTGATATGACTTCATTAAAAAGATTACTTAGTAGAAAAAGCATGTTGAAGTTGACCGGCGGCCCTTATCTTTTCGTCTCTCTTTGCTCGTGAACCGCCTGCGAGCCACAAAATCTTAATTTTCCATAAAAATTGGTCGATTTTTTTTTATTCTATACTATCATATTCTAATTTGCAAGTCACACTCTGTGCACTATATACCGTGTGCAAGTTGCAAAATCCTGCTCTCTCCTCACGCATCCTCACCTCACTCCCGCGAAGGCAGGGATCCGAACCCCCCACCTTCTCTTTTCAAATGGAAAGAGTAGCAATTGGGGCAATCTCCCAATGATTAAATTGGTCGAGTTTAGATGACGAGGGCTTGCAGTCATCTTTTTATTTTTTTTAATTTTTTAGCTTTATTTTAGCTTTATTTTTATTTTTTAGTCTAATTAAATTTTTATTTTTATTTTTAATTTTTTTTAACTTTCATATTTTTTTTTATTGTTGACTAGATCTCTGGTGAGCCACATCGACTTTAGATATTAATAAAAAAAATGCCATATCGGATTTTCAACCAAGTAGATCGAAGTTGGCACTTAAGTAATTGTTTTTCAAAAAATTGACACTTAAGTGATCCAGTGAAAAACTTTGGCATTAAAGTGAGCACCGTACACAACTTTTGTCACTTTTGGTATACTTCTCCCGATGATTCTCAATGAATGGATCATACCAAAAAGTTTATCTACCCAAACCAATTCACTTTTGCTTCAACTTCGCCGGTCCTCACCTTTGGCTGGTTTGGCAACCAGCTAGAGGAAGAAGGGAGGGAAAGTGGAAAAAAATAAAAAATTAAAGAGAAAATAAATATTTTATAAAAAAATTAAAATATTATTAAAAATTATTCACGTCAGCGCTAGTCATAACTTATAGGACGGACGGTGTCCATATCAATGATTTCTTGTCAAAATATGTCAGATTAACTGAATTGACACAAATGCAAAGTGTTAAGGACTCAACTAAAACAAAACGGTTTACAATTAAATTGGTATAATTACAATAGGTTTATGACTTTTTTTTTGTAATTCTCCCCACAATGATTCATATTTAAATAGATGCAAGAAATTATAATTCAAGGAGTGAAATTTATATTTTGTACCTTTCTTGTTGATAAATGAAAATTTTACTACACTTAAATTATTCGGCTATTTGCGTTACAGCAACAACATTCCAACAACACAGCTTCAGGAGTGCAATCAGATGGTTCAGAGGAGCCTGACCTAAAAAAATCTATCCAAGTAAAAATTCCATGATCAACTTGTTTGCTTATGGTTCACATGGTAACACTTATAGAAGTAAATTTCTGCTCTAGAATTGGAATAGAAATCCGTTCAGAGGAGCCTGACCTAAAAAATCTATCCAAGTAAAAATTCCATGATCAACTTGTTTGCTTATGGTTCACATGGTAACACTTATAGAAGTAAATTTCTGCTCTAGAATTGGAATAGAAATCCGTTTAGCAATGTAACTTATGAAGTAGAAATCGGGTTATTAAAAAATTTTACTTATGAAAGAAATTTCTACTTCCGAAGTGAATTTTCGCTTCTGAAATTGCTTTTCCCTCAATTTCAGAAGTTAAAAAATAATTGCTTCTCAACTCAAGAAACTCTTCTCGTACCTAAAAAAGGAAGAACCTTAAGAAGTACTTCCCGCATCACTCTCTTTTTATTACACCCTTACTCTCGTTTCAACCACGCTAGCCTCTGCTGATCTCGTCGCCCACCGTTGACCACTGTCCACCATCGCTCGCAACCACGACCCCCCACCACTAACCATTTATCGCTGTTGTCGCCGCCGCCGGTCGTTGACCTCCACCAATCATTGTCCATGCTGCCCACGACCACCTCCAATAGCTAACCGTCACCTGTCGCCGCCTAATATAGATCTTCGTCGGCCACTGCCCACAACCGCCGCCGCCCACCAACCACCACTGACCTTTTCCCACCATCAACCACCCTGCTGCCCGCCGCCACCACTAAGTCGCCATCTTCGGCCACCAGAGTAAAAAATAAATAATATTTTCATTTTTAAAAAGTAAATGATATTTTTTTAATAAAAATTTATTTTTAAAAAATTTAAAAAGTTTAAAAATGAAGTAGAAATTTTTTGGCCGCCGACAATAATTTTTCATAATATATTTTGTGTTAATAATATTTCAAAAATAGAAATTTTCAATTGTTACTATACAAATCTGATGAAAATCAACTTCTAAAGGGAAGTAGAAAAATCAATTTCTGCTTTTAAGAAGAAGTAGAAAAATCAATTTCTGACCACAAGTTGATTTTTGAAGCATAAGTGTTGCCATGTGTGCCCTTAAAGATTCAATGCTCAGGCTGCGCATGATTTTTCAAACTTTAAGCTCGAAAGAAAATGTTGTGCAACTTCAAGGTTGAGCGTTAGCAAGATTCTATTCTATTTAAGCTTGAACTCAGAAGCCAGGTTTAACATTGTATATAGTGTACTTTGTTCGGGTTTCAATCTGCTTTAGTAAAGTATTTGATCATCAACATCAGCAATGTCATATAAGGGAATCAGAAGAACAATTTACAGTAAATCTTGCAAAAGAGAAGGGCAAAATCTCACAAACATCCTCGACCATACTTCGAAAGAGTCTATCTATATCATGACTAAATTCACCGTCCTCATAAACCAGAGAGCAAGCTATCCAACAAATCATTCCCCAAATCTTCAAATTCCACAACGTGAAACTCATCAATCCAGCGACTCTCTCCCATGCTCTCCATCCTCTTCAATGGAGGTCCCTCGTTCATCATCACCTCATCAAATCTCTCGCACTCCCTCGCCCTCTTTCCCGCGTTGACGACTTTCTCTCCATGGCTCGGCAACGCGTGATCACTGCCCGTTCCTTGAGAAATCGTGGCCGAATTACCCGACACTCTGTGCCGGCAATCCTCGTGTACACTAGCCTGAGCAACTTCCTCAATTGGGAAGTTTAGATAGGCCTTAGGCCCTCTAATTCTCAGTGATGCCTTGTCGTAAGCCAGAGCGGCTTCCTCCGCCGTGTCGAACGTCCCGAGCCAAACGCGGGCCCCCTTTCTTGACGAGTCCCGTATCTCAGCCGCGTACTTCCCCCATGGCCGCCTCCTCACTCCGCGGTAGTGTGGCGCAATCACCGCCTTGCCCTCCGAGGAATTCACTTCAACTTCGGAGCACGAGCCGCTTGTCCTGTCTTTAACATCTGATTGAGCCATTCCAGGGATGCTCTCACTTAGGATCTCTTCCCAGGCTTCGGACCCCATTGACACCCACCTGCCCAAACTAGGCAGCCTTTGCAACATCCCCGCCAACCCAGTTCTCGCGTTGAGACTGGGCAATTGTTCCCACGTTTTGGGCGGTCCCGGTGGACTTTGGCCGATGAAGCTCGACCAGACGTTCTCTAGGATTGCCTCGGATGCTGCGCAGTTTAGGTTTTTATCCATTTTTCAGGCTGTGTATCGAATTGCAAGCATTTGTATCTAGGATTGAGAAATGTAGAGCTTTCCAAATATGATATGGACAGCTTAAATATGTCCATGTTTCCGGGTTGACTAATGGAGGATCCAGCTGGAAAAACTTGTGCATCAGTTCATTGACCTGCTGAATTCAAGGGGATTATGAGTATTGGGACACAGCAATGAAGGTTTACAATTTCTTCATGAACACACTTTGACTTATGTGGTCTATCTAATCATTTCTGATGCTCAATGTATGTGGAGATAGCATCCTTGTGTGAAATGCAGAATGTTTAATGCTAATTCCTGATTCAAAGTACAAGAAAGAGATAACTAGAAGGACTTGAAATATGGGGTCGAGTAAGACAGAAGCTAATCTGAATTGCAAAAGCTGGGTTTTGTCTTCTCATTTTGGCTAATGAATGTATTATGACTAAGTTGTGATTATGTAATTCAGAGAGAGAGAGAGAGAGAGAGAGAGATAAGCATGTTTTGTGGTTTCTTAAATGATACTTTCCTTCTTAATTGAACAGACATTCTAGCTTGTTTGATGTTTTGTAATTTCAACAATCAAGAAAGTTAATTGCTGTTAAGCTGAGGTAGCTTCCTAGTACATAGACTAAGTGCACACGCTTGATGCTACCTTAAACGATAGAATCGCCGAAAAAAATGGATGGAGTCCACTTGCTTGTTGCTCAAGCAGAAGTCATCACAATCCATGCATGCGGCGACACATAATCAATGTACATGGATTGGGATGAAGGGAAACGTGTGGCCATTGATCCAGACACTATCATCTGTATTGAAACATGTCGCCGTCATGGCTGCGAAAGGTTTTTGTGGATTTTCATGTGTTCGACCTTTGCTTAAGCGCTGGGATGAGATCAGATCCTCGCAAGTTGAAGAAGTTTTTGGCTTGTACCCCGAGGTTGGCTTAGTGGTTAAGGACATGTATGGCAACACTTCTTCAAGTAGCTCTAAAACTACTTTTGGAGCAAAAAAATGCTTCAAAAATAGAAAAATGAAGTTGGATAATCAAATGGGTTTTTGCTTCAGAAGTTGAAGTTACTAAATAGACTTCTACTCCATAAGTTTTATCATGCGCATCCTAAGGAGCATGTATTGAAATGTGGATGACACTTGGCGTGAAAGAATTGATTTTCTATATTGTCAAATGCCAAATTGAGAGGGTCCGACCTCTTTCACATCATATAAGAAATGCTTACCTCCAGCACTAGACGTTTGATGGAAATAACAACTAGTGCCAACTTAGAGCAGATGCTCCTTCAACTTCAGTTAGCACTAAATGATCGTAAAACAAGTCTTACGCCCAATGGCCTAGTGGGCTCCTCTCTTGGACTAGTAGCCTAGGTATTGGCATGGGATTGTGCAAAGAGAAAATAGGAAGAAGAATAAGGCAGGATAACGAGAAATTATTGCATGATCTAGAAACAAATTGATTGAGTCCATCTCCATTATTAATTTTGTGGGTCTTATCGCTCTATCCACATGATGAAAGGGTCTTTTTACTAAGTAAACATAGATGATTTAAAGTGATGTGATCCAGGGTGGTAAAATTATCAAAAAAGTCATAAACGTATTACAGTTTGTTAATTCAATCCTAAGCATTTTACTGCATTAACTGATGATTTAAACATTTTTATGTTTTGCTAATTGAGTCAATCAAGTCAATTTTGGCCAAAAATCACTTGTGTGAATGCCAATCGTCCTGCCTAGCATGACCATCATAGTTGTAGATAATTTTTTTTTATAGATTCTTGTTAAATTTTTCAAATTTACTTTTTCCTATCTTTCTTTTCTTCTCTTTTCCTTCTTTTTTTTTTCCACTTTTTTGGCCAGCCAGGGCTTGCGACCCTCGCTAGCCACAGCAAATAAAAGTAAATAAGAAAAAGAGAAAGGAAAAAAGGAAATAAAAATAAAAAATTCAAAAAATATAAAATATTATTGAAAATTATATATATTGGTTAAATATGAAAAGGTTTATGATTCAATTGGTACATTTAAAAGGTTTATAACTCAATTGGCAAAAGCGCATTAAATTTAGGAATGTTTTTTTTTTTAATTTTATCATTAACCAGCGAACATTATTGCAATACAGGGACAATTACCAAAAAAGTCATAAATCTATTGTAATTATATTAATTTAATATTAAACCTTTTACATTTGTGTTAATTCAGTCCTTTTCAGCTAATTTTGGCCCAAAATCGCTGAAGTGACACGAGTGCGCTAACGTGGCAATTTAAATAATATTTCAATAATTTTTTGAAATTTTTATTTATTTATTTATTGTCTTCTTTTTTATTTTTACACTTCACTTCTTCCTCAGCCGACCGCCGATTGGCTATTGAAAAGAGTTGTGGGTTGGCGAGGTCAACCTCATTAGTGGTTGGGTGGCCTCACCATTGCTTGGGTGAGGCTCGCCATCATGAAATCTAGCTAGGGCAGGGCTCGCCCAATCTCTAGTAAGGTCAACCTCGCCATTACTAGGTGAGGCCAACCTCGCCAATGGCTAGGTGAGGCCAGACCTCACTACCTCTCGTGAGGTTGACCTCACTAGTGGCTGGGGAGACTCAATAGTGGTAGCGAGGTGGGCCTTACTATCACTTGGTTGAGGCTTGGCATGATTGAATCTAGCTAGGAGGGCCTCGCCCACCCTCTGGCAAGGTCAACTCACTGTCACTAGGTGAGGTTAACCTTGCCAGTGGCTAGGTCAGGGCGAACCTTGCTGCTCCTCACAAGGTCGAGCTCACTAGTGGTAGGTGACCTTGCCAATGGCAATGAGCTTGGGCCTGCTGTCACCTGGGTGAGGCTTGCCATGATCAAATCTAGCTAGGGAGGGCCTCACCCAGCCTTGGTGAGGTCAAACTTTGTTGTCGTTGGGCGAGGTCAACCTTGCCAAGTGGTTAGGTGAGGCTAGACCTTGCCACCCCTTGCGAGGCTAACCTAACCATAGCTAGAGGCTAGTGAGGCCGATCTCGCCGGCCCACACCTCTAGCCAATCATTGGTCGGCAACCGGCTAAGGAAGATAAAAGAAAAACAAAGAAATAAATAAAATAATTCATAAAATATTAAAAGATTATTAAACAATTACAACGTCAATGATTTCCGGCCAAAATTGGGTCGTAACGATTGAATTGGCACAAATATGAATGGTATAGGATTGAATTGGTAAAAAAAAAGGGTTTCGATTGAATTTGCACGATTGCAATATGTTTATGACCTTTTTAGTAATTTTTTTTGTAATATGCTCTTTTCAGCATAACGTGAAAAACGTTGCATTGCACACTAACTCTTTCACCTCGAGAAACTCAACATGGCTTCATTTATCCTCTTAAAAGACACCACTTAGCACAGGAAGCAAAAGCCACTGTCTATCCACTTACGACGCAGTCACACCGAGAAACCAGAAGATCGAGCACCAAGGACTAGAAGGCTAAACTAAACCATTCTCCTGGAGAGTCCCTCTTGCTTACACACGAATAGAAATCCAGGAGTGGGTATTCATAGACTTCTCTACAATTTACACAACCAAGTTGTCCTTCACATACGAACAGACAAGAACCCGCAAACCGATCTGTTCGGTGTCAATTTGCTTCCGAGACTTGACCTTGACGCTGTGTTCCTCCGAAGCTTCGCCATCTTGTCTCCGGAAAATAACCGCCTTTCGATCGATTCTCTCCATGGCATCAAAATATGCTGGCCCATTCATCGACTTGTCGAGCAACGATTTGAGCGCGCCATTCCGTCAATGAGCTTTCAGGAAACGTTTCATCTCTGAATGTGCTAGGCCTTCGGGACCATGGCTTTGTTCTGGTTGATCCGCACGTCTTTAGGCCAGTTAGGACCTCTCGTGTCGTCGCGCCTAAGCAGCAATAAGCTTTCAGGAGATATCCCGTCATCTCTCAAGAACTCGTCGAGCCTGTGGTACTCGATCTTGGTAACAACCGAACGATGGGTAGTGTCCTTTATAAAACTTAGCTTGAGATCAGATGCATTTTCGGGAGAAGTTCCTCGCCGATTTTCTGAATTGACATTCATGGCAAGTCTTAGATTTGTAGAAAATAGTTTGACGGGTGAAATTCCTCCTAGCTTTTTGGAGCATGATTCCTATGAGCATGGGCCTTAAAAGGAAAATGATACAAATGATCTTGAACTTTAGCCTAATATACGATGTGATTCATGAACTTTTGATTTGTTCGATGTGGTTCATGAACTTTAACTCAACTTGCAATATTATCCATTAAATTTTTGGTATATATTTAATATAATCTACGGATATCATATGAAAATGCTCTCTTTGAACTTGAATTATGAAAGGACAACATTGTACATATTCATATAGTTAAAAGATTACGTTGAATATATACACATTAATCCAAGGATCAAATTATACATTGAGCTAAAATCGAGGGATATATTGAATAGATCAAAAGTTTAGAATATTTGTATTATTATCTCGAACTTGCTCTGTTATAATCTTTCGGGCAAGAGTTCTTATGTGGGATTGGTGAAGTTCACTCTTTTTTTTATTCATATAGTGTATATCCACAAGCAAACGTCAAATCCGTTGTAGTCTAGTTGGTTAGGATACTCGGCTCTCACCCGAGAGACCCGGGTTCGAGTCCCGGCAACGGAATTTTGCTTTTTCTTTTCCCTCTTCTCTCCTTGTAACATGCGGGGCACCAAGCTGGTTAGATCGGGTCGATCCGATTCCATCCTTTTCTCCGCCCTACACAACAATGGCGGGAAAAAAACACAAAAGCTTCGGTCATCAGCTTCAGGTCCCATCTCTCTGCAATTTTTAGGGTTTGAAAGTCTCTGCAAGAAAGAAGACCAGAAGCTTCGGGGAACTGCAATGGCGAGAGACGACGCCGCTGATGGTAGCGTCAAGAGGAGCGTCAGGGTAAAAGCGGGCGTCGAAGAGAACACCTTGGCGATCCTCGATGCTTTCGAGTCCAGCGACCCTCGCTACTCTCACGCGATCGTACGTGTTCTCTTCCCGGGAAAGTTCACGCTTTCTTTCGTTGGATTGACGATTCCACCTGCATGTTTTGAAAAATCGGCGGCATTTTTTTTTGTTTCGACCTCGCGTGCGAGCTTCAGTGTTGATGATCTTGATTGTTTCGTTTCTGGGAAATTGAAAAATTTTAGGCATTGCTTTCCTCGAAGCAGTTCGCGGCGCCTCAGTCGTTGCGGAAAATGGAACTCCTCCGACCAAGTAATCCCCCATTGATCTCTCTCTGTCTCTCTCCTTCTCTGTGATGTCGTTGTGCTGGATGACGAAATTGAGATCTCGAACGTGTTAATGTTAAGCTAAGCTCGACTGTCAAGACTTTAGTCCTTCGCAATCACCTATTGATTCTGTCTGGTGTGTCGTTCAGCTTGGTTTCTTTCTTTGCACTACATTTGCGTCGCTGGTTACCTTTCACGAGTACCAGAGGTTTTCTGTCGATTTAATGCTTTGGTTTTGGCTGCCCATTAAGTTGATTGTGAGTTTGTTTTCATTGGGTGGCGACAGCAAAATGTTGGACGCTATCTTCCGGATTCTGAGGACCGGAGAATCGCTGCAATCTATCATGGCAAGTTTCCAACTTCTTAACGAGTTGGAAAAGGTAAATGGCCACTCTGTACATTGATGTACTCGTTTCGGATGACCGAAGTTCTGAATTTGCTCTATTTGAAGCGCTATCCTCGCGTGTGCTCATCTGCTGGAGGTACATCCGAATCATCTTCAGCTGCTCAACCTGCGCTTGATGTGCTAAAGGAGGTATGGTATCTCTCTCTGTCTCTCTGTCTCCCTCTCCTCCATTGCTAAGGCAACACCTCTATAACAGGCTTGGTCTCCCTTGTCTCTCGGTTCAGACAGTGCTACAAGTGGGAGAGTAGCAGTTAATGAAAACACTTTTGGGCCACTTGACCCCTCCGTGAGTTAATTTAATATGTTCTTCGTGACTTCTTTTTATATTAGTTTAAAGTGATTGAATTTTGTATGCTGGTTAATCCATTTCCTTTTCATTTCTCTGGAATTGATTGATTTGAAAGTTATGCATTCTCCGCTTGCAGTAGTAACAATCCTTTTGTTTGTTGCTCTCACACTTTCTGAGTTTGAGGCGCTAATAGTGATTAGTCATGCAACCCGCTTGTGAACTGAAATGCATTTAACGGTAGGTATATCTAGACCTGTTGTGTGAACATGCATATCAATGTGATAGCTTGAAACTGCTAGCCGGCTACAGATCTATGATTATGTTCCAATTTTTCATGACAACCTGGTTCTGGTTGGATGGACATAATGGCATTCTTTCCTTCTGTTTTTGTTTCTCTCTCTAAATCCTTGGACGAACTAAGAAGAATAAAGCATTTTTTTCATACTTCATGTAGATGATAGATGTTAGCAAATGTGAGTTCTTTTATCACGATCTTGGTGGTTGATTGAGCTTGTTTTGGTTAACCTTCCTGGTATTTGTTCAAAGTTTCTTCTTAAGTGGTCACAAACCTTGCCATAGTTAGTCAAAGCTCTTCGATCCATCACTGCAGGGTTTTGATCTTCTGATACAAGGCCTATTTTCACTGGTGGATGGACAAATCATCAAGTAGTTGAAATCGAGGTCTGCTTATCTATTTTATTTCAGTGCTATGTGAACTAAACAGAACTATCTTGCTTTGGTGAATAGATGGTATGCCATGTTGGTAAAGCATGCTTCCAAAGTTCCATTATTGATTTGTCTATCCACTGTTCCATGCTGGGAAGAGTATGAACTGTGAAGCATATCCATCTGCTGCTCATATCAAATTGACTTAGTTCGAAGCTGGAAGACAAAAGGAACGGAAAGGAAAAGCTTGATCTATTTTACATCATGTATCTACTTGTTGACTCTTTAGGCATTTACTTCTCGAAACCCTCTATCTGGTGGAATGTTTGTGTGCAAATTAAAAGCTGAAGCAGTAAGTTGAGCAAATGATGAATTTACAAATGATCAAGAACTTCTTTCCTCTTCTATTGTAAGAAAATTCTGCTAGTTACTATTAGAAAACTCTGGTTAAAAAGGGACAATGGAGGTAATTAGTCCAACACGATCTCTAATGACACAGTACACTCTTTCTGGTTAATGTCTCCTATTCTAGAATTTATTTGGTAACAGTCACACTGCACTGTTATTTGATCTTAAAGACTTATGTCTGTTCCAGTATGCCGACTCCTCAATCCTCTTTGCTGTTTATGCCAGACACCAATTTATTTTCGTTCTCTGTGGCGCTAATCTGAGTATATTTTCTGTATAAAAGATTGTCCTTGCATTTTGCATATATCTAGCGCAATAACAAGTTCTCTATAGCTTGAATGACATCTTGAAATATTGGTTTTCCTTGTCTTATTTGACTGCAGTCTCTGAGAAATATGTTATTGCTCCAGTATCTCATCAATTTTCTTGAAGGAGATTTTTCATCTCGCAGCAATTTTTATAAAGGTAAGACGTCGTGTCTCATTCTAATGCCATTAATTTTTGCATTTGTGCCCCGCAATGAAGGTTTAAGAGAGTACACGCTATTGCAGAAACAATGGATTGGACTGTCATAAGGGAGTCTTTGCTGAGCATGCTTTTGGTATTTCCTCTGTCTGTTAAATTACTACTTTTTATGGCAACAATAGCCATGTCTTCATGTGCATATTCTAATTTGTCTTTTAGAGAGGAAAAAAAAAATATCATCTGTTCGACAATGCAGTATTGGTAGGGAAAGCGATGTTATCTTGTGAAATCTTGTACAAGGATGGTTAATTTTTATACATTGCCGTCTGTGTAGTGCTCAAGAAGATTCAGCTACAAGAACTTGATGAAGGATTGCCCATCTGTTTTGTGTGGGTTGCGGCAACTATGCACTGGATTTGGTAACGATCTTATGCTTCCGGAGTTTTCAGAGGCCAAGTCATCCAAAGTTTGTGACACTTTGGTGATTGCTTTACTTGAAGTTGTGGACAATACTTGCACGGCTATGCAGAAACTTATGACAATGGTAATTTTCTTTTGACTCTATGGGGACTTACAGCAATGCTTTCTTCTTTAGGTGCTCTGACCTGTGTTCTTTTAGATTATGGAGCTTGATGTGTTGAAAGACCAAGCAGATAAGAAAGGCTGTACTACACGAGCTGATGGTTTTAGGTACATGTTTCCCAGTTTTAATCACCTTATAAACCCCCTTGGTTAGTAATCCCCTTTCCTGTTGAGAATGCATTAACCATTGGATTCAGTGCAGAACTCCATTACTGGAGATAATGCTAGATGAACTGACATACAATAATGAGATCCTGTCTCCATTTCTTCAGGTACCAATATAGGATTGTCTCTAACTCTCACATAGGGATGGACATATTTGGGGTGGTATTGTGGGTGTCGTTTGTTCTTTTCTTTCTTAGGTGTGTGGCAGAGTTGGGGTGCTAGAGCTCTCAAACTTTCTGAAAAAGGATTTTGTCCAAAAGGGTACTTGTTAAGAAATTAAACATAAAAATATTGCACTTTCCAATGCAGTGACTATCCTCGTGATATGCACAATCAATGTTTTGAAAATCGAATATTTCCTTATTAAGCATGTTTAATAAGTGTTTGGGGGCACTCTTAGCAAGACCCTTTGAAAAGACCATCCAGAACTTTCTTATCTACTAGTAAAAGGGAAAATCATAAAACTTTCAGCGAGACAAATATTGTTTTATTTCTTCTTTATTGGATGTATATTGACTCACATTCATGAAAAGTTCTAGGGACAATTGAAAACACAATTGTGAACGACCTAATTTTAAATCTACATGTTGCACCCTCTTCAAAATTTACTCCTCTTTTTTTTTTTTTTTTTTCAAAATTTACTCTTTGCACATGAGAGATTTGAAAGGACCTAAACTTGACACCTTGGGGTCTAACACCATAAGCAAATGTGAGGTGCAGAGTAGGTTTGTTTGAAACTTTGAAATGCAAAGTGTAGGAGACATGTAGATCTCGAAACTAGAGGATGCAAAGTATGGTTAGAAGAAACTCGAGGATCGTTTATCTGAATATCCCAATATTATATGTCCTGATACTACAATTCATATGTCTCGATAGCGACGTTTTGCATTTAATGGTTGTTACAAAATTGAATTGAATTTCATGAAATGATTTCAGGTTTTTAATCAACCAAAATGGAAGCTGGAGCTTATCTTGCAATATCTCTCTAAGTACACTGCCAAGGTTTGATTTAGACCATAGCATTGCTGCCAATTCTTTGATGAAGTGTTTCTACCTTTCCTCAACAGAATTTTTCATTAGACATGCTTTGTACATTGATAAATTAAGGGATGAATTTCTCGTGTCATCCATGATAGCTGCATGCCCTTTTTCTTTCCCCTGATCAACAGCCTTCTTCTGTTCGTACGCGAAGATCAAGTGATTATACTGACGATCCAACATTTGGTGGAGTTTTGAAGTGCCTCTTAAATGGGAGTAGCTTGAGAAGCATTATGAAGAAGATTGGTGCAGAAACAGTCCAGTTGCTCCTAGCTCATGCTTTCCAGGTGAAGGATATGATCTAAATATGCACTACAGATGATGTCTCGAGGTCTGCATTATATTGTTTATTTGTTGTTACTCTCATGGATATCCTTCAGGCCCAGTTGGCTCTTTCATGCAAATCTCCTTCTGCTGAAGGTGCTTGAAGTCCAATGGAGACGTCATAGACTCCTCCTTGATGGAAATATGCAAGCATATGATCTCTGCTTTTGATAGCTTAAAAAAAGTGGATGGGTAAGCAGCTCCTTAGGTTTAGTTGTCTAACTCCCAATGTGCATGCTTTATTGGATCGGTATTTTTGTTTTACTTACTATAGTGCTTTAAAGTGTGCTGGATCCACTTTTCCTCCAAGATTAACTGATTGTGAAAGATAACGAGAAAAGGCCACTTGTTAGATGCTTATAATTTGGTGGATAATCAATAAGCAATAGTAGAAACGAAGAAAGTGCTGTTTGCCATAGGTTTATGCTTCTTGGGTTCACTAACTTAGCTGAAATAGTTTCGATTTCAATTTTCATCTGCATGCATCTCATGGTAAATGAACAGAGGCAAAGTCAAATGACAATAGCACCACAGTTTTCGCTCTCTAAATGCTACAGTCATCCTCATTATTGACTACACAACTTTCATGGACAGGCAGATGGACATCTTACCAATTGGGAAAGAAGCCTTGTTTGTAGCTACAACCATCCTGTCAATCAAGTCGTAGTAATGAACAGAATTGCCCTGTATTTTCTGAGGAATTCCATCAACAGGTGATCTTGCCATTTTTACTGTGTTTTCGAATAGGAGAAATTCATACAAATGACCTCTCATGTTGGCATGTTGCCATGTAATTGTGCCTGAACAGTCTCTTTTTTGCCTTTTTGTTGTCGGGATTATGGTTACCATATGCGGCTCTGTTTATCACATGCTCCGGTTAGGAAGAGGCCGATCCATATTATCCCAATGAATTGCTCCATTGTTTCAGTTTAGAGAAGAATCTTGATCAATGGTTGTCGCTACCTAAAAATCGAGCTTCCCAACCTTAGGTTAATGGATTACTAGGTTAATTAATTAAATTAATTAATCTAGTTCGAGCTTTCTCAAATTGCAACTTAGGTCTAATATTTAACATGCAAAGATTTTTAACTTGGAGTCGCCACTAATAATTAGGAATCTAAATAATATCGAAAGTACTATTTTATTTCTGCGAACTAGAGATAATGAGTC
This sequence comes from Psidium friedrichsthalianum, assembly GCA_019149425.1. NCBI lineage: Eukaryota > Viridiplantae > Streptophyta > Magnoliopsida > Myrtales > Myrtaceae > Psidium > Psidium friedrichsthalianum. The sequence continues at coordinate 35,645 of JAGVVM010019238.1, read as the reverse complement.
CGGAGACTTGATTAATTACGTTAACGCCCTTTCCGTACTTTTTATATTTCATGAAAAAGGTTTGATCAGGCAGGTTGATTACATCTTAACCTAAGTCACTAATAAAGATTTATCATATGGGTGCACAATCAATTAAATGAACATTTAGAAGTTAGATAATCGCAAGGTGCATGCGCCAAACAATTTCTCTTTTTGGTTTTCACTTTTTATATGAAAAATAAATTAAATGCAATGCATGAAATTATTCTAAATGCAATGACATAAATAAAAGCAATCTATCTATATGATTTTATCCTAAAATACAATTTAATTTAAACATGTCAATTCTAATCTATATGCAGCAATTATCTCTATGCAATATTTTTTAGAGATTTTCAACATGCATTCAGATATTTCAAAAAAGATAGCAATCTGATTAGCTCAATTCAAATATGAAAAGTTAACCAATCAGATATGCAAAGATAGCGATCCAATCAGATAAGCTTAAATGTAGAAAATAAATGAATTTGAATATTTCGTAATTTCTTTCGAATTAAGTTTCGATCTGAAGTATGATAGATCGACCCTAAAAATTCGAAATACCCATTATGAAAATAATTCTATCTAAAGTCTTATAGATAGAATCAAATCTATTTGTGCGGTTGCGAATCAGGAAAATATTTTCCTAATTGATCGCTTGCGGCTCAGAAGATATGCATTAGATAATGATCTCATCAATTAGGCAATAAGATATTTCAAATCTTTCAGGGATAAAGAATTTACTTAATTTGCAAAATCTACCTTCCAATTTCGAATCGAATCTTCGATGGGTTGCGGGTTGGCGGGGACAAACTTAGGTTCGTTTGGACTGAAGGGGGTCACGGCAGAATTTCTATCACGTGATAACCTTTCCTGGACGACAAAACCTGTAATAATGAGAACCAGAGCAATAGAAAAATCAGTGGTAGCCTTCTCTTTGCTTGTTATATCCCCAAGATCTTTAGTGAAGGACGTGGGACGGTTGAGACCCTCTACTGACTCCATCAAGTCGTCTTCTTGTAAAGTGGTAGGACTTTGCTGGAATTTGTGAGCACCGATCCTTCACTGGACGACAAGATTGATTGTGGACTTGGTTCCCTTAGTTCACTGGATGACCTGCTAGCTCTGAAGTTCACCGAAATCTAAAGATTGACTCTCGAAAACGGTTTCGTTGAACAAGAACGGTGCTTTAGGGCAAGGTGCTCCTCAATGGCAATGGTGAAGCGAGTTGCTCATCGGAGGCAAACTCATGGTGTGGCTCACTGATCGCTGAGTTTTGAGGACTTGGCTTCGGTCAACGGCAGGGCTCGACGATGAGGACTCACTGGAAAAACCTGCAAAGATAGAAAAGGAACAACTGGTCTCGCCAAGGAGGGCGCTCGTGAGATCATGGCAGTGTAACGACGGATCAAACCAAAAATGGTTGATGAGGCTAGCTCGCGTTGAGAGGGATCTCCTGACTTGATTACGCTAGTCTAGATTGGAAATCGGAGCAGCACAAACGTCGGTGAAGTTGTTTTTTAAATGAACCACTAGATTGCTTCAAGGATGTGGGGCTGAGATGGGAGGCACCACTAAGGGCTGCCACCTGCTACAAATTCACCAAAAGCCCTGCAAGAAGAGATCTTCACAAGATGGAGTTACCACGCAGCTATGATGGCAGGGTGATATTACACAAGAATTTGTTCAGATTCGTTGATGTAGCTCGTTGGACTCAATCAACACAAACTGCTTTGGCATGAATACGATGGCAACGAGATCCTCTGGATGAACGCGAACGGCCGCCGCAAAGGGAGCTAGCAATCTTGGACGTCCTCCCTCTTGTCTTTTCTCTATTGCCTCTCTCGTGTCTCTCACTGGGGCCTTTTCTGAGAATAATGGCCGTGGATGTTCCTTTTCTCCCCTGTGCTCCTTCTCTGGGTGATAATGGCGTGAAGTGTATAGACCCCAGAGAAAGAAACTCTCACTTTTTGCTCCCCCTAAAAACTATGTGGCCTCCCTTTTTATAAGCGAGTGAGCTAAGCCCGTCCCTTTGCTTAACAAACTCAATTGATATCTCAAGATTTGCTCAACAAAATGAGGTAAAATATCTACCTTTGCTCTTCGCTCAACCATATCAGTTAATATCCCAACCATTTCTCAACAAAAATTAACCGATATCTCTGCTTTCGCTCAACTCAATCTCGAAATATGCAAATTACGTATATCAGTAAGGATTTTTGGGAAAAATGATTTTTTTTTTTGGGTTCGTTGCCGGTCCAAATGCAAAAATGCATGAATGCAAAAGGTAAAACTATACTTAAAGTGTAGACCATATGAAAAATGATTTTGTAGGGACTAAAGTTAGCCTCTAATTTTTTTTATGAAATAAACGATTGAATAAGAAAAATCAAAATTTAGGTGTCAACAATGGTTTTCGGCGTTTCGGTCGAAAATTCATTTTTTCAGTGTCAACAGTTTTAAAGATGAAGCTTCGGTCTATTAACTAGCAACTCAAGCTTACTAATTTTTCTAATCTTTTTCCCCTAATTTGGTCCTTCCATCACGTGTTCTGAAAATCTGAAAGTCCTGAAATAGGTGTACAAAATCGAAATTTAATCTTGGTGATATAGCTTTCTTGTTTCCATAAAATTGCTTCCCAATGAAAAACATTCTCACCGAGCAAATTTTTTACAGAAAATAAATCGCAACATGAGTCCGTTCATTGCCATATGTAGCTGAGAAATTTCATGATATGCTGTTTAAGGGGGATCAACCTCAGGTGCACAGGTCCACAGGCTAGTCTCCGGTCCGGCAAGTAGTGGCCCAGGTCCAGCCTACATGGACCGCGCTCCAGCGGCCAGGGCCCCAGGCACATCGGAACCAAATCCTGGTAAACTGGACGGCATACATCTTTAGTCCTCTTCCAAGAACCGAAAGGCATCACTTCAGTGCCTGGGCAAGAATCTTAAACTTTCGTGGATATATATATTTTTTGTTCGAAAGAAAATTTTTCATTTCATATATAGGAAAGAAGAGGCACATAATTTCAAGGCAAATATAGATCCGATAAAATAAGTATACCTGAAAAATGAATCAACTTAGTATGGCCCACGCTCATTCTACAGACAGATTTCCCATAGCGTCAAAGCATAATTAGTGGTCGATCATCGAATTTCGCATCATTATTAGTGATGAATACACGTTGAGATTTCCCTTTTCAATAGCTATAATTTTGTCAAAAGGTAATGCGTGTCTAAATTTGGCATCCTCAATACCATTACCACATAGAAACAACGCCAACCAAATAAAAGTGCACAAACAATGCCTTGTAAATCTCAAGTCTATATCTAGATCGAAATAGATGAACACTCAAGTCTAGATATAATTCTAGATCGAGAGATAAGAACCATAAAATAGATATCAATTAATCACAAAATCATATTCAGATAAGTGGACTACTAAGGTAGTAGCAAAGGAGAGTCGAAGAGTCGAAGACTTGAATTGCGTTCGATTAATTGAAGCAAACATTCGTAGCCGGAGTGCGCAAGTGGATCCACAAAGGGCAGATTTTTTCAAAGTGCTCACGCTTTGATCTTTAAAGCTCACAGGACAAAACTCTCTACTTCCCTAAAGGATGTCGATAGCACCCTACTTGCTTGGAAGATGTCGATAGCGCCGTCCGCAAAAACAACGAAGAAGCTTTAAGGATGAATAGATGAAGAGACAGAGAGACAAAAGGGATAGGAGGGAGAGATAGAGAAAGGTACCTCTCTCTCCCCTTCAGAGATGTGGCTATAGGCGGCGGCTTAGAGAGGAAAGCGGAGAGAGGAAAGTTGGGTGAGCGGGAATTTTCCCTCTGTGGATCGTAATCTATACACATACGGTACATAAGTTACCCGGTACAGCCATTGCCAATGAAACTTATTGTATTATCGAATGCATCATCCACTTCATCTATTCCACCAGATAATAGAGAGAGTGTGTGTTCACGTAATGCCAGACAAAACCCCAGTAAGTTTAGCTAGGGTATATTTTCACTGATCACATCGTCACTGCAGATCAATGCGTTGCATCTAAAGAAGTCTACAATTTGAGATTTGTGAGGTTCATGGATATCACGCAACATTAACTACTTTCCGACTCTTCGGCTGCAGTCTGAGCATTCCTGAAAACGATGACGATGACAATGTCTTGTCAGCTTTAATAGTAGATAGGCTCCACAAATGTTGCTTAAATCACCAATAATTACGTCGCAATTCACCTGGTTGATTGCCATGAATCGAGCTGCATGGTTACCGGTCCATCGTTAACTAGGTTGACCTACAAATCATAAGGAGAAACAATACTCAAGAAAAAAGCATCCCCCGGAAAATAAACAACTATTGGAACGAGGAAAGAAAAGAGGAAGAGGAATGCACGCAAAGATACCTTCATCATTGCCCCAAATATGCCGTCTGTTCAAATCAATGGGAGATGAAGAAAATAAATCAGCAAGCGAAGTGCAAAAAGATATGGTAGAATATATACGACATCCAGCAGCAAGTGAACATACATTGCACACTGATGAACAAGAACAGTTACATGATAGCACTCGATAATATGCCCTTTTATGACAGGTAGCAAAGGAACTCTTTTTGATCTTAAACATGAACAGATTTGCCAAGCCAAAAAATTAGCCAGCAAATGTTGCAATTTACATCTACGATTGCAATTTATATGAAAAAACCGCAAAAGATCTCTGAAGCAGATACAATAGCTGAATGTGGCTGCTCTAGTTGAGCAGAATAAATGTCAAAAGAGCCTCACATCATCCTTCAGAGATCTGATGGCAACACAACAGTCCAATGAAAGCCAAAGAAAACCCAGAGCATCGACCACGAGTCATTTCCACGGTGTAACACTGTAGACTCAGAGACATATGTCACGAACCGAAAGTCGATCAACCGATTTCATGATCCGTGCGGTCTTAGGATATGATCCCAAGTCAGCCTTCACGATCACTCACACTCGTTTGAGGGTCGGGTTGTGAGAACCGAACCGAAAGACACGAGATTGCACGAGAGAGTGGAGAGAATTCTGATTGTATTATGTGTGGCTTCTTGCCTACCTACAAGTGTTGGGGTTCATCCCCTTTTATACAAGCTCAAGAGAGCTTCATCCCGAGTGGGGTCGGTGTTATCATCACCCGACCAGACACATTTACTACCCGACCATTTATTAACTATCAGACACAATCACTACCCGACCATGCATTAACTAGCCGGCACAATCACTACCCTCATCATTATTCATGTTGGAGGAATCTCCTCTATTCGGGTACCCGGTCATCTTGGAGAATGTATGACCGGTTCGGGTTCCTTCCTCATCCCGCTCGATCCATAAATTGATCCGTGGGTCATTTCGTGATCTAAGGGATTGATCCCATTTGTCGGGCCGTGATACATACAAATATGCTATTCTAATGCAGAGGTCATTAACATTGACAACTGCTAGCACCAACTATTTTCTTGATGACACCGAGAGGTACATTTACTGCTTGTTTGAATCTGCTTTCATGCTTTTCATTGATCTGAATTATGAAATGGTACATCCAAGCTAAGCAAGACAACTAAAGAACCAAAATGGGTTTACCTTTAACGGCATCAGGGCTGTAAGCCTTTTGAAATCTCTCAACCAGAGACTCGTAAAAGGGCTTCGCCTTCTGAGGTGGCATTGCAACGTGAAAGTCTGGCTTGTTACCCTTCAAGAACCCATACAATGTAAATTGACTGACTGTAGCATCCACAAGTTACCCAACATTAGATTTACTTGCTAATTCTACCTCAGCTGCAGAAAAACCTTAAACCTCAGAATTTATCCGTCTGTTGAACACAGAACAAAGAAATCCAACAATTGCTTACCTAAAAGAACCCCATAATTCTTCTGCATGACCTGCAATGCAACAGCAGATGAAGCACAAATTAGAAGGAAGCACAGAAAAATTCGTTTCTCTATGGTGCACGCAAAAGCAACTTGAGTGAAGAAACTACATTTTGGTCCCACCCTCTCCCTGTACTTTCGTTCGTGAACAATCTCATGTTCAAGACCTTCCGGCATCTGCAACCAATTTCGAAAAACAGAAAAGACCCTCAAATTGTTATCTCTCGAACTCGCATCTCCAAAAGTTAACAATTCAACCACCAACAGAGCAAGAGAAATGACGATCAGCGAAGCAAAAAGAACTGATTTTGGATACGAAGACAAGTATTCCGTACATATAATCGGCGTCGGAGTCGACGTCGGATTCGTGGAGTCCGACGAGAACGAGGAGGCCAGGACCAATCTCCGACACTGTGCGGCCTTCGACCTGCGATGAAGCAGCTCACATGAGCCGATGAAGCATTAAGATGGAAGGGGGAGAGAAAGAGAGGTAGAGGGAGAGAGAGAGAGAGAGAGACAGAAGAGACCTCGACGCTAGCGGAGGCAACCCTCTGAACGACGGCTCTCATGGCTCTGACTTGAAGGCGCCGCCGTTTCGTGGTTGCGGAACGCGGCGGCCGAGTGAAGCAGACGCAACAGCGGAGAGTGCCGAAAGAGCGGAGGGCGAGGGTGGGGAGAGGGTACATGGCTTCAATTTTACAATTCTTTTTTTTTTTTTGCTTTAAATTTTCTATTTTTTTTTATTTCTTTCAATATTGACTCCGTTTGTTTAACAAAAAAAAAATAAGCGATTTTAAAAATATTTTTTAAAAATTAATTACTTATATTGCTTAAAAAAATGAATAAATAAAAATTTTTCATCACCTACTAAAATAATTAGGCATAGATTGTTATTGATAATGAAAATATTTTTATTAATTAATTTTTTTAAGCTATATTAGCCATTGCTTTTTGAAAAAATATTTTTTAAATCACTCATTTTCTATGAAACAAATGAATAATATCATCTCATTCTTCTGAAAAATATTGATTTTTGTAGCTAAATCTTTTCATCACTTACTGTTGGTTGGATCGCACTAACAATCTCTTATTATCCACAAATAAATTTCACTTTATAATCTTTTAAAGATTATATATTCAACACATTAGTAGTCGAATTATTCCTATTTTGTGCTAGAAAATACCAATTATTCAACATTAGTCCAATCAAAATCGGTTTTTTTAAGTGTCTTGGATTCTATTCTTTTTTTTTTTCAACACCCTTCATCTTATACGGCGTATATAAAATATGCATTCAGTTTTATCATATTTACCGAACTACCCCATCTATAATGCATCTCTAGTACAGAAAAAATGAGGCTAACATTCACCTAAACGAGAAATGTGAGGAATTTAACAAGTGAATGATCTTATCCTTAGAATTAAAAGAAGTTAATCTCAATTAGTTGCAAGAACAAAGTCAAAGTCAACAATGGACAAGTGAATGTGCACAAAGTATGCACGAACTCTCCCAAATTCTTACCACCCTCATCCATTCACAAGGCCTCACCTACAACTCCTCCAACAACTCCAAACAATCAAATTCAACAAAACCCAAAACCCCAAATCCAATTAAGAAAAAAATTAAATTAAAGAAAGGCATTGACATTCATGCATGGGAGCTACAATCGCTCCTCCTCTCCCCATGCTTCCTCCCCCTCTTGACCCCAATCATCCCCATCTTCTCCATCGCAGCTCCAAAAGCCTGAAAGAACTTCTGCTTATCCTTCGCGAAATCCTGCACTACGGGCCTCGTCCTCGGGTCCTCGAACAAGGCCTGGTCCGAGGCGAGCAGCCCCAGCTTGGCCTCGAGATTCGCATAATACGCGTGATCGAACAAGAACGGCGTCGTCACGTCGAATGGCACGACAATGTCCTCGTTCCCACCGAAGTGCGGGCACAACATCCTTAGGGCCTTCAGGAGCCTCGGGTCGAGCATCGGGTCGGGTCTCTTTGTGCCCTTGTGGTCGTAGAGGCGGCTCGAGAACTGCTCACAGTGCGCGAATCCGATCGTGTGCGCGCCGGAGAGGACCACCGTGTCCTCTAGGGTTAGGCCCTTGGAGTTGAACAGCTTGAGGAGCTGATCGACGGTCGAGTTTGCTCGCGGGATGTTAGGTGGCACTCTCGTGGCCATTGAGATCCTCCCGTCCCACCTCCCTTTCTTCACTTGGTAATATGGACCGCCAGACTGCATCCCGTGCAATGTCGCTCGACATCAAATCATCTTCTTAGATACATTAGTCTAAAATTGAGCAAATAAGTAAAATGTTTTAATTCGATTCCTCCTAAACTATTCGTTCGATCATGAAGTCACCTCTATATGTCGGCTGTTAAAGCAAATTACAGACTAATAAAGACAAGGTTAGGTTCATATTAATAAAGTATTTCTCCAGCTATGTTCTATGATAACCGTGCACTTCGCATTATCAATCAATATTGCCAACGACCCAAAAGGGAAGCCTTGTCTAAATTTTCTCAATATGTCGGATGTTTAAATAAAAAGTTAAATAATAAATAATTGTCAAAATATTCTGGAGATGTTGATTGTCATTATAGAATAAATAATATATTTGGGGGCCCTATACTTTAGGAAACTGGATCCGAAATACCAAATGGACAGTCCGATTGGGACGATCATGTGGGGACTGATTCTGGTTTCCATACCATGCAAATTTTGGACATGAATCATCACTTGTTCATAGTTTATTGTAGAGTAAATACAAAAATAAAATACGAAAAACATTTAAAAATCATTAAAAACATATACTTTGAAAAAAAAAAAACAAAAAAACACAGGCTAAGGAAGAGAGGTTGATGGAAGTACCAGGTGGACGAAGTCTCTGGCAGCGATTGCAAGAATGTCAGCACAAGAAATGACTCCGGGGCATTTGTTTTCCACCAAGGACTTGGCTTTTGCGATTGTCTCGAATCCTTCCACCCTCAAATCTTTGTTGTCAATCGCGTCCTTCTCGGCCAGCTCCTTGCTTCCCGGCTTGCTCGATATCAATATCGACGCGTCGCATCCCTTCCATATCGGTCGTAACTCATGCAAAGTCAGTAGTTTCTACGCTAGAATACTCGCCATACTCGATCGATTGACAAACGAACGGCGTTCGCCAAGAGTAATTTCCTTGCGAGTCGATGATTCTCCTTACTTTTTTCATGGTAAATTTCTCTTGCTTGCTTTGAAAATGAAGCGAATTATTGACTAGTAACTCATACACAGCCGACTTTGATCGACGGTTAGTTTGGGAAATGCAATGGTAAATAAACATGAGACGGTAGTTGCCGAAGGGTCGAATTGAATTTTACTTAAGATTTGTGGATGAAAACTGTAAGTACTTAAGATTCATTAGTGTTGGAAACAAGAACATGCAAGGGGTCGGTCACCATATATAACTAAAAAAAATGTTCATAATGTAGGAGTTGCTCAACTGCTAGCAGCATGTGACTGGATACTAACTTCCTCTCCTGCTATTGCATGCACGTGAAAGTAAGCTCAGAGAGAGAGAGAGAGAGAGATTACTTCAACGAAGCAGTCATGGAAGAAGAGCCGGATGGTGGCCGGCCCGGAGACCGGCACTTCCTTGAACTGTTGGCTCGTAACCGACGCGATGAGTTGCTCGACCTGGGGGCACGACTTGGCGTAGTAGTTGAATGACATCTGGCGGTGGCGGCCCGTGGCATTGGCTGCAGCTGCGGCTGTGGCTGCGGCGGACCGATTTGCCTGGCTGCATATGAGGATGAGGGCGATGAAAAGGGTCGATGAGCAAGTTAGAGGAGAAGAATGAGAAGAGAGATGAGGCATGTTCGTTGCCGACCGCAGCTTGAGGACAAAAATCAGTGAGAAAAGTGTCCGAGGGACATTGAAGTTGGTGAAAAAGGCTGTTGTCTTGTTGGGACAGAATGCCCACGAGACAGACAGAGAGAGCGAGAGAGAATCAAGACCCGTGAAGCACCAACCAAAAGGAAAAGAGCTCCTACACAAACCATAATATAAACGAAAATCATGAAGGATGGATGAAAAACAAGAGGAAACAGTCGATGATGCAATGCTGGATGATATAGCACATGATGATGCTAACATGTCATCAATTTGTATTTTTTTTTATTGGACCATAAATATATGGTATTCGAAATGCTCAAGGATGAAGAATGCAAAATCGCTCCATTCACGTGCGTTGGTTTCCGCCTAAAAGGTTAACGTTACAAGATATATCTTCTCTATCAAAACTTCCATGCTTGGAGAGAAATTACACGTGGAGATGGAGGCGCCACCCTCTCTAATTATAATTTCTGAATTTGATCAACGTGATATTGTTAAAGTCGATCACGGCGACAAGATTCAAGAAGCGATTGATTGTCATCAAAAGCAAGTAACCTAGTCACGGGAAAGGAGCAAGTCACCGTACCATCATGATTGACGACCCACAGCATTATTTTCTGCATTTACAGTAGCAAAGATGGAGGATATTCCTTTCCAAACACGGAGATCCAAACTCTTTAAGCAATTGGACTTATTGAATACCGTTCGTATATGCCTTCGATTATGATATATGTGTGAGTTATATTAGAGAAATAATCTCACATCAGAGAAGTGGTGTAATTAAATGTAGAGTAATTAATACATACTAATTGGCTTATAATTCATTAGCTTAAGTTTTTTGAGAGAATGTGGATTCAACTGGATATGTTGACGGGTTCGGACTTGAGATTCTCCTTAGTAATCACCCCAAGTGAAGGTAGCGGACTTCTATTGTGTGCTTGTAGCATGTTCTTATCCTTCACATTATCTCGATACACTTCAAACCTAAGAGGACGACCTCAAAATAATGCGCAGCGATTCGTACTTAGGTCTCTGCGAAGAAGACCATCGCCAAAGGAAAATTTCTAATCTAGTAGAATATGCTGCACACAGTGGTCGCTCAACGGCCGAGATTTGAGGATTTGTCGATTTTTCCCCGCCTAATGGCATCATCCAACGACTGAGAGTTAACGACAGCACGGTACAATGTTGTCTGAGATGGTGGTTTAATTTGTACAAATTTTGGTTTGGCTATCTTGAAAAAGTTTGGTGTTGTTTTCTGAAATAGAATGCTGCAGACAGCTGATCGGTGGTGGGCAATGGAATCACAGACAAAAAAATAAAAAGGCCGTACCAAGCGTGAAGCTTCTTAAATGCAGGACATGTGCAAGGAAGGACACCATCACAAGATTCTCTTCAATGGTCTTGAATTGGTTCAGGCCAATTCGACTCCTTGTTCTTCCCCCCACACTGTGCTTCTCTGGCCTGCCTTTAGTGTAAAGTGAGCCTTTCTGATGTGTGGAGCGCAGCTAAAAAGCTGAGGAGGAGGACCACCACCCTTCGTATCTTATGATAATATTATTTTTCTTTCTCTTTATGTAAGAAAACTGAATGGCTTTCAAAAGTTAAGTACTCCATGAAGTGGCAGTCCACTTACATATAGTAAATATTAGCAGCCAACAAAATTCGAAGAAAAGTCGTAGATTCACGATTCGTTTGGATGTCCGGACACGAATTGAGACATGATATGATAACGGGGGATTAGAAATCTTTTTCGATCGTGAAAAATCCTATCCTTTATCTGGTGCATCCAAGATAAAGATTGAAACTCCATTCAAAATGGAAAGGGAATTTGGTGGGGGAAGCTTACCGATGAAGGTGTTCATGTCGAGGATGAGTCGACCTACTAAACTGAATCTAAGTGACGGTGCTCGCTTGCAGATTCCTTTCCACTACCCATTGATTTTATAGTCCTACTTGGTAACAAAACGCATGTCTTGAGTCCGTTATTTTCACGAAAAATAAATAATTTAAAAATATTTTTTAAAATGATTATGTGTATCACTTGAAATAATCTGTCAATGTAAAAATATTTTCATGATCAACATTTATTTATGTTTAAAAATTTTCGTAAACAATGAAAATAATATCGTTTATTGAATTCTTTAATCCATACAAGCGTTCGTATTTAGGAAAACATTCTCCAAACCATTCATTTTTTTGTGAAACAAATGGATTCACGGAAGATGAAGGATTTGAAAATTATTTTTCTAGAAATAATTGCTTGTATTGTTTAAAATAATTAATTAATTTATAATATTTTCATTATCGAAAGTAATTTATGTCTAAATGATTTTTTAAACGATTTTTTTGTATTTATTCATTTTTGTAAATAATGGAAACGATTATTTTTAGAAAAATATTTTCTAAATTTTTATTTCTTTGCCAAATAAACTTAGTCTTGACGTGTGAACAACCTGCATAACGTTTTTTTACTGTTATTGTCATATCTAGATGTTTATAACATTCGACTGGCAAATTTAATTTTGTGGTCATTTCAAATGCCTGAAACAAATATGGATTCGTACGTCTCGTGAGGACACGGATAATAAAGTCGAAAGTGATGGGCTGTCGATTCTAAATGATATTTTTTTTTTTGGTCTTTAGGCCCATTGAAGAACAAACTATCGAAAGAAATATAAAAAAAAATATTAAATCTATTATAATTATACTATTTAAATTTATTTTTTATTTAATTAAATCATAAACCTTTTACAATTGTGTCATTCAGTCCACTTTCTGCCAATGCTGATATAGACATTTCCTAATAATATTTTAATATTTTTAACCTTTTCCTTTTTTCCTTTCGGTTGTGGTCGGTGAGGGTCACCAAGCTCGCCGATCACGATAGGAAGAAAAAAAAAAATAAAAAAAAATTATTATAAATTTTTGCGTCAGAATTGATAAAAGTAGATTAAATTGGCATAATACAAAAGGTATATGACTTAGTTGGCATAAAAAAAATTTAGGATTGAATTAGCACAATTACAATAGATTTATAATTTTTTTTTTTATAATTCTCTCCAAACTGCGGCAGAAACAAATCCACTTATCTTCTGTAACAACAACAAAGACAAAGTACGTACGTACACGAGAGAATCTCTAACATGACTTTGATTTGTTTTCCATGGCACCAACTTTGCACAAAATCCAACAATGTTCTGAAATGACCCCATTCACGTGACTCGAAAAAAAGATTTTGCGAGCGAGACCTTTCTTTTTTCCTCCCCCGCCTTCTGCTCCAAAATCGTTCCCAAGGCAAAAAACAAAAAGGGAGAAAAAAAAAGTTTTCTTCTTGGTCATTTTCTCTCTCTCCCACGTCCATGCCGAGACTGGAACTGCCGCGACGGCCGCAGATCTGATCCCCACGACGTGGAATTTCTAGGAATCTGCCCTGGGACCGCCGATTCCGCGGCACCAGGGCAGATTCGCCGCTGAGATCTGAGGCCCGCGGAAGATGGCCCCAATCTGGCCTAGCACCTTTGACTCCGCCGAGGGCGTAACCCGACATCAATGTTACATCCTAACATTTACCAAGCATATGATGGTATTTTTCACAATCCGAAAGATTTCTATTCCCATCTTATCATATTCTATTCCAATCCGTGTCCGGACAACCAAACACAACAATTTATGACCCATTTACCATTCATAATACTCATTCTATTTAAATCCATTTACGACCTATTTATTAAATAAAACTAATCCATATAACAATTGAGCTCATTATGTATGAGTTAAGAAATGAGTTTATGACATATTTCGATAGGGCTACCTGATGCGAAAGACAACATAAATCAGAAAGTTCTCGAGACGGCGGAAAAGGTCAAGTCTCGTTCGGATGAAATGGTCAATTATTTGCGGGAGGGGGAGGAATGCCCCCAAAGAGGAAGCGTCGTCCTGAAGCCATGCGGACGTCAACTTTAGAACTGTGAATACCTTGATCTCCGGCCAGGCAGATTAGAAAAGAAGGCGGACGACTGTTTACAACAAAAGCTGGGAAGCTCGGTGAAAGGGTGGACAACCTGGTCCCGCTATGGAAGGAAATTATGACCGAACCGCTATTATTCCATTAAAATATCTTCTGTCGAATCATATGACGGGACAATAGATTCGAGGGTCATGTGGAGACCTTTAAGATAGCGGCGATGATATAATGTCGATAAGGAACTCAAATAATAGTTAAAAATCCTGTATCATGTGATAATTTAATTGGAGAAAAATTGGCTTGAGTCATGCTAATTCGGGTTGGGATTGCTAAGCAGGGGAAATAAGAATTAATCACTCAAAAGTTGGTGTATTTGCCAAATTAAATATTAGAAAGTAATTCAAACGAGAGTTGGTTATTAAAAAATTGGAAACTTAATCCGTCAACTCTAATTTAGATTGGCAATTTCGCTTAGGAATTAGTAAATTCGAACAATTGAATAAGAACCTGAAGTTTGTACAAAAGTTGCTAATTTCCATCTAAAGAAAAAGTCGGTAATTATACAAAAATTGTTGGTAGGTTACCAACAAATTACCTAGAAAATACTCTCTAATCATTCTTTCATCATTAGAATTAAAATTGACCAGCAGGAGAAAGAAAAGTCCACATATGTGGGCACGAAACATTGGAAATTATGCTATTTTGACCCTCTCTAACTGTACCAAGTACATTTGGCAAATTCGTGTGGCAACTACAGAACCCTTTTCTTCTTCAATCATGCGTTTCGCTGGTTTTTCATGTGCAAGAATCTTCATCTTTTGAACTCATCAAGATGCAAGAATGGTGTTCTCCCCCTTTATCCTCGAGCCTAAAACTAGGCCCCTGTACATGGATCTACACTACAAAATGCTCATCTCCGTCACGCTCATGGCGTCGCCGGTGCTTCCTCGTTCATGATCCTCACGGCTCCTTCTCGTGCAGAGACAGGCAAGGAGCAAACAAGCAGTGGAAGTCGCGATGGTGGAAGCGTAGAGCGCCCAGAAGCTGTTGAGGCCCAACCTCGGCGTCTCGTTGGTGAACTTCCTCATCGTGCACTCGGGCGGGAACCACTTGTTCTCTAATCTTTTCATCTCGCCGCTCTCCGAAAGCTCCAGAATGGCCTCGGAGAAATTTGCAGCTAGCGCAGAGCCCTTCGGGAACACCTGCATGTGGGCAGTGAAGAAGAGATTAGCCACAAGGAAAAGCATTTTTGCACAGTAGAATAACTGGATCATACTTACAAAGCCGAAACCGCCAAATCTGTAGTTTTCCTGAGTGGCAACATATCCATAGCAATACTCAGTGAAGAAAGCTCTCTCATATGGGTACTCCAGAAAAAGAGCGGCGATGTTGCCCCTTCTGAATTCGTCTCCATAGCTGGAAGTGTTGCTTATGCCGACGATGACTTCCTTCGAGAAGTTTAGTGTGTTAGTCAGATAGTCACAGATGAAAGCTTCAGGGTCACAACCCACTTTTGCTTTAGAAATTCTCAGCCACTCCATGGTGGTCACAGTCGGTTTGAGCTCCTGGAGCGTGAGCATCGAGGTGAGGCCGGCCGTATAACTCTGCGTCAAGATCAATGCTACAAAGAACCAAATCACCAGCACAATCCGAGTGAAGTTGCGGTAGACTCTCTCCCCTGCAAAAGTGAGCAAATGCATGTGTTTTATGTCGAAAGTTTGAGCAGAAAAGAGTGCCAATGGACTATAATCAACAAAGGGAAGTTACTTACTATGAGCAAAGAAGAGAGAGGAGAAAGTGAACCAAAGAGCAGTCGAGAGCTGATTTGTCCAAGGGCCTGTAAATTCCGGATTAATTGGACGCTCCAAGAACAGAACTACCAGCATCGTGTATATGAGGATGCCTCCAGAGGCAATCCACATTGTTGGAGTGAAAGGCTGCATGAAGATCAATGCCCTGTCTGGGTCCGGTTTTGCTGGTACTATCATTGAAAGGGCTGATGCTATAAACGGCTGTGTGAACTCAACATACCGGGAGCGATTGGCCAGAATAGTTATGTCACCGACTGCAGCGTCGTAGGTCTTCAATTAATGTCAGACCATGGAACAACATCAAGCAGTCCACTTTAGCAATCGATACAGAAAGTAGACTGTCAAAGCAGAACATTGCGAGGCTTCGACAGTACTAATGCAAAGTGATGCAATCTTGCGAGTGAAAATCGATATCTGTGTCAAATGAACTTGTTGCTTTGTTTATTTATCAGTGGAAGTAACAGTTGATATGCCATAATGCGATCATGCAATAACCACGCAAGAACGGAGATCATGCGGTGCCATACCTTATCATGAACTTTGTTAACCAAGTCGTCATATGTTCCATCGTGACGCGAGAACTCGTAGTTCAAACCGTTGGGAAAACGAGAAACAACCTTCTCAAAAACATCCACGCAAAAGCCAATGTACTTTGCTTTCCCAGATGTGTCATCCATTTCCTCCTTCACAAACTTATCAAAGGGACTTTTACTGGGAATTCCAATCAACAATGGCTCGTTCTTACCAGAAGCCTGTCCTTCCTGAATCTTCAAAATGTCTGCAGTCGCGTGCGCATTTCTTCTTGAACTTTGTTTTGCTACAAAGCTCCTTGAGAAACCGAAATTGGGAGACCAAAGGTTGAGCTCTCTATATTCATCTCCATCGACACCAACAAGTTGGAATTTGGGTCGATATGCCAACTGACCTTTCTCGAATCGTATTGCCCCACTCAAACCCATGAGTCTAGTGTGCGATATTCTATTAAGCAAAAACTCTGGCATAATATCATGGCTCGGCACTGCATCTATCGCATTTTTGATGGTCATAATGCAATCATATGCTCGAACAGCATCGATATCTGGCTCGAAGTTGAATTTCTTTCCATACTTGTGATGGAACATATTCAAGAATTTGGATCTGAATTCTTTATATGCCTGGTTTTCACGACGGTAGGTGATTACTCCTATGGCGCCTGTGACGGTGGATGAGATTGCTGATTGTTCTGCTGAAATCAAGAGATTGGAAAATGGTTTTTCAGCAAATATCCAAATTGAATCTCCATAGAAGAGTCCCATCTTCTTTGATTCATTGAGAAACTGAGCGCTCCTCTGCGGTGACAATCCTAGAACAATAAAGACGGGAGATGCCTTTCCCTTCAGTTTCATTAATTTCTCTGCCAAAGACACTTCTGCTCCAGTCGAAGATGAGAATGCTTGAAGAATCAGCTGGTCCTCTATTGTCGAGCCGATTTTTCCAAGCTCCTCCGACAAAGAATTTAACAGCTTGGAGTACACAGTATCATATGCCCCAGCCTCATATATTATTGATACTCTTTGCCTGTTATAAGCACTAACTACATCTACAATACATTTAATCTGGTTGGATTCGTCGGTACTCATTCGAAACAGTGAAGGCCAGAGATTTTGCGCCATCAATGTCGGTGTTACGGGGTCTCTGGCAAAGGATATGACTGGTACCTTAGATTGATTAGCGATTTCGGCTACTAAAGTTGCTCCCTCCCATGTCTCCAAGCCAATAATAACTTGCACATTCTTCCGTTTGATCAACTTTTCAGCTGTCAAAGAGAAAAAAAGGAAAATCAAGGCCATTTTTCTTTACCAAGTGCTTCTATCAACATCACTTACTTGCCCCAATTAAGTGGGTTCTTGGAAGAGAATATTGCAGGTACACGTTGATTATGTGAGATGCATGTTAACACGTAAGAACATAAATTTACTGTTGTTACTACTTCTGTTCATAATCGCGCAAAAGCTTAAGCTCCCGGTTTTGTAGTTACATTTCATATCAAGTACTCTTTGGTCAAGAAATAGGAAAAGAATCAAGAGGTTCATCCATTACTAAACGAACAACTTTTAGTAAACATTGGGCACATGCCGTCGAGGAAAAAATAACAACAGGTGCATAATCTCAAAGCAGACTTGTGGTGGTTTTTTTTACTACTGTTCGTGGCAACCACCATGTTTCGAACAAACAAAGCTGAAATTATTGCAGACTGCATGTACCAAACTGAGGAAGGGTAACGATTGACTCACCAGCCGAAATCGCTCGAAGGGGCTTCGAGTGGGAGTTCATGTAATATGGCTTTATGTACTGACTTCCTGATGAAGAGACGCTGTTTGCGTCTCGGCATGCTATTTCAATCGCCATACGCATTTGGTTGCCGAGATGCGAGTCCAAATCGAGAATCACGCCCACTTTGAACACGCTCCTCTCATCTACGGCTTTGGTGGCTGCACCGGAGTAGCTCAGGACAAGAAGCGGCGAGAGCAACACCAACAGCATCGAAATGGACAAGATGTGTCTCGTGCTTCTGTTATATGAGCTCTGAAGAAAACCCATCACGAAAACCTGAATAACTCCTCCTCTTAGACTGAAAAAGAAGTGCTGAACTATATGGCTCTGCGAGTCATTGTCTTTGTGTTTGTAATAAAAGGGACTCATTTCGCTGTTCCTACATATTTATAGTGAAGAGAGAGAGAGATAGAGAGAGATGGAAAGGGGGCCATACATAAGTGCAAATGAAGTAACTTTCCAGGAAAATAGAGCTGGGAAAAATGATTGCAATGCAAATTTTTGGCGGCATGTGGTGCATGTACCAAAAAGTCAGCGTTGATTTGGTCTTTCCAGGACTAAAGTTCTATTTATTTTTTCCTGGAAAGTCTTTCTTGGACTGGAGGGAAGAGTCCTTGGTCAGTATTCATGGGGGGAACCCACCCAGATTCTTCCAAGATTCGTATTTCTCGTGGATTTTGAGAATAGACCAAGTCATCGTCTGTTTTGATGGCAATAGGATTCAAGGAATACAGAGTCTTGTCATCCTTGAGCCTTCATTCGCGTTCAGAATGCTTTGAATGGGTCCAACTTTTTCAGCCACGTAGTAATATTCCTTCCATACTAGAAGGTGACTGCTCTTTTCTCTCCCGTCTTCTAGATTCCACCTGTCCTGTCAATTCAAATTGGTAGAATCTTGAAGTGGGCACGTCGGGGTGTCAATCAAGCACCCCTTCTCTACTCCCTTCTGTCTCTCTCCTCTACCAACTAGGCGGTCCAAACCCGAGCTCAAGATGCACCGGGAGCTCCGGCCACACTGCCTTGCTCGTGCTGCCATCGCTCGGCCGCTGCTCCAACCATGGGACAGGGCACGGTATATCGGCTAAAGAGAAAGAGAGAGAAAGGGAAAGTGGGAGATGGAATGCATAGGAGGAAAGATCGACGAAGTGAGGTCATTCTTCAAAGCCATACATGAGAACGCTATGTGAGAAAGGCAAACATAAATTTTCGTTTGCATTGAGAATCTCCCGGGAGTGCTGGCGTTGCTTCATGGATTTTCTTGCTCCTCAATTCACAGCTCCATCAATATTCAACTTGTGCAATCCATCTCCAGATTTTTGCCAAGAGATGTTATAACGGATGATAATACAAATGATTCCTGAATCTTAGCCTAATTTAAGGATTAAATTGAACACGTACCTAAAGTTAAAAGGCCGCACTGAATAAAATTAAAGTTTATGGACGATATTGCACATTGAGTCAAAGTTCATGGACCATTTGCGTGATTTTCCTGCGTTATAAGAAGTGACCTTCTATCTACGTCCATTCCCTGCCAAATAGCTGCAGAATTCTGTAACGCACCAGAAGTTAGTAAGGTTAATCTTCAGGATTAGACATGGCTCCGTCACGTCGAATCCAAAGATCCCAAAGAGCCATGAGGAGCAGCAGAAGCATTTCACTGATCAGTTTGGCCAATCCGGGTCAATCCGAATCTCGGACTAGGTGCTTTATAATTTTCTTACTGGATATTTATTTTATACACTCTTTTGTATATATAAATGTATATATTTTTATTTTTTATTTAGGAAAATGCGTGTTCAATTTGTTGTAAAAAAAAATTTTCGAGTGTCAGCAAAAGTTAGTAAACACGAGGCATTTGCAAGTTATGCTAATAAAGATTAATTGTTTTGTACAAAAGTTGCTAATTGGCATGTGATAGTAAAAAGTTGGTAATTTCCTATTACCTTGTCACAATTACTAACGCATATTAAACTTGGCCACCAGGGAAAGAGAGGAAGGGGGGGTGTTTGTTGGGGGGCACAATGCAGTAGATGTTGACACCTAAATTTTAGTTTTTCCTTTTTTATTTACACAAAAATGAGAATTGGTTCTCGCAAAAATAATCCTTCATGCATAGCATATCTAATTTTTGTTGCATTGCATTATTATTGGTTTGGATCGGCGATGCGAGCAATTTGGAGGAGAGGCCATCGTAAATTTTCCGCAATGTAAGTGGGAATGTGCCAAATTTTCCCAAAAAAATTTTTGGACTCATTAATTAAGACCCGATCGGAGCCCAAGATTGCGCGAAGTAAGCCCACGAGGGTGTGATTTTCGGCTAGCCCTATAGACTCCTCTTTGGGTCGAATTCTTGAGGAGTTTTAATCCATTAGGACTCCTCAAAGAGCAGATTTTCTAATCTAACGATCGATATCGAACCTCATCTAAAGTTTCTAATCTAACGGTTATCAATGAATCCTACCTTGACTAGGATTAGAGAACTTTTATTGTCTATAAATAATGAGCTCAGCTTTAGGGTTGATGGGGGGGTTTGGCTATTCATAATTTTCAGAGAAAAATAGAATGAACAGAAGTCTTCTTTTACAAGGTCCAAGAGAGAGGCGTACAGATAGAAGCCGCATTCATTGAAAGCAAGGACAAGAAAAGTCAAAAGTCCTTAGCAAGCATTCTCCTCAGCGTTTTGGTGTTCGTGCATATCAAGACCACTTCAAATTGTGATAGGCGCCAATCAAAGCCCAAATTTGCTACTGCGACGGGGATCAATTGGTGCTATTCTTTGAACGAATTCCGAGCTCTTAGGTGTGCACGAATTCTTGGGCGATCAGTCCAATTGCTTGCGTGTTTGTCAAGTTTGGTTCGAGATCAAATTAGGTAATTTTCAAACCCTTTGAACATTCTGAAAATTATTTATTTGAATGTGAGTGAATATTTGACGAATATTGCATGAACATGGATAGATTTCAATTGTCTAATTTGAAGTATTCGAATTTGAAGCAATTTAAGTCTTGAGCATATCTTAATGTCTTGCAGATAAACATTGGCTTGAATTGAAAATATCTTTCCAATCTGAGAATTATCTGAATATATTTTCAAGATCTCATAAGATAATTTTTCTAATTGAGAAAGATGTAATCCTTTGTGGATGGGGCCATTTCCCCTTCAAATTCGGCGATCCTTATCCTTTAGTGGTCGAAAATTTCATTCATCTTTTATATGGTCTAAATCAAATATTTTTATAATATTCCTTGAGTATAGTACATGCTTCCTTGTGCCTTTGTCCTTCGGATATGTGCATTATGGATGGCCATCCGACTTCACCCTTGAAGTACGACGTCATCCGCACAAATGAAATTATCCATCTCATCCCATAACTTTAGGGCCAGACCGATAAATTTCATTTAAATTCACCATCCGACCCCACCCTCGGGGTACGACGTGAATAAATTTCCTTCCGACCCTAAACCTTGGGTACGAAACGAATTCATCGAAAAAATTCGGATCACATGGTGTACGATACTCAAGGTTTATTATACTTTTATTTGACTCTGTTTTCATAAAAAAAAAATTACAAAAAAAAACATCAAATCATGGTCCAAAATGGAATTAAATGTCAGGATACCTTTTAATATAAAGTTAGACTTTGAGTGATCAATTTCTTAATTTATATTAATTGTTATCAACTTTCGGACCATCTTTTATTTATGCCTTTTATTTAATCCGAAAATACCAAAAAATGTGTCATTCATGTGCATTTCATATAGGATAGATTATGCATATTTACCATGTCATTTTTTCATTCATGCATATTTACTATGTCATTCACGCATTGTTATTCATGTCATATAGGTAGATTCGCCTCCTGCATGTCCATTTTTTTTTTAATTTTAACTCATGTTTTGTGTGCATTAAAAGTCATATGTCACTTTTAAAGAAAAGTTATTAGCATGCATTTTTTTTATTTCATGTTATTTGCATATCATTAGAATCCATACTTTTCGTGCATTTAGCTTAATTTTCAACATATGTTTTGCATATAGTTCAGAATGCATAACATCATATAGTTTCATGTCTATAATTGCACTCATGTAGTTGCATTCGCATTGCATTCATTATTTCAAGGAAATAAAAAATAAATTGCACCTTGTTTTTTCAAAGAAATCAATTGAATTTGCCAGTTCAAGAAAATTTTTCATAGAATGGTACCGAAATGGTGTTAATTGAAAAATTAACATAATAAAGTCCCCGAATTTGAATCTCTAGTTAGCAGAAAATAAAGTATTCTCCCGATACTTTATTTAGGTTTCTAATCTACCTATCAAAAAGATTAGTGGCGGCTCCAATTTAAATCATTTGAACATAAACCTAAGTTGCGAATTGGTTAGAGCTTGGGAGAGCTCGAGCTAGGTTAGTTAAGTCATTTAATTAATCTAGTAGTCCATTAACCTAGGAATTCCATAATTTTTAGGTTGCCGATTAACCCTTTGGCAGAGGTGCCTTGCTTCCTTCCTGTGGTCTCAAAAATAACCTCCTGCACCCAGACTTGTTTCTAGCATAATGATACCTGCATGTTGGAGCTGCCGTTGCACTCTCACAATGCAGGAACTCCACCAGTGGTATAGGCCACTAAGAGCAATGGTTGCTTGTTCAATCGGAAGGACTCGATGCTCTTGTGAAAGTATGGTATTCTTTCGTATAGAGCATGCTACAGCTTATTCAGCACCAAAATGTCTTCAAGATTATTTAGAGACCGTCCACTATCACAGAGGATAGTAAACTGGTTCCAGGAAGCAAAGCAAATAACTCTGATCACTTTTCTCTACCCCTTATTAGCTGATACTCCATTCCTCATCCTCTTCGCCAGCTCGTTGAACGTCCTGACCAGCTCGACCACCATCTTCACACACTTCAACTCATGAGAGGAGGCTAGTGCAAGTTTTGACGATCTTGTTTGGCCTGGCTCGGTTGTGAGCCCACTTCGGTTGATGATGGCGATATGCAGAAGATTACGTCGAGAAGGCTTCAGATGATGGCGTCCAACTCCCTTGGCAAACGACGCAGCTGGCTCCAAATCTTCTCGCGGTTTTCTGCGAATGATGTTGGGGGTGATCGCGGATGACAAGGAATGAGTGGCGGCGACCCGAAAGAATTTTAATTTATAGATCGTCGAGTGAACGGATTATTAGGTTAATTAGATTAACTAACCCTAATGCGGTCCCTCCCAAGTCCTACCGAATCACAACTTTAGTTTTTTGATTAAATGATTTTAAATTTGGATTTGGAATCGCCACTAATCGTTTTTTGTAGGTCGATTAGAAACCTAAATAAATTAGGGGAGAACTAATTTATTTCTGCAACCAGAGATTATGAGTTCAGGGACTTTGTTATGTTAGATTATTCTAACGCCCTTTCGGTACCAATTTTCATGAAAAATCATTTGAGGTGACTCGGAAAGATTTGGATCAAAACTCACCAGAAGGGTAAAATGGTCATTTTTCAAGGATTAGGAAATGAAAACAAATCAAACCAGTTGAATGTGGTCATTCCTTATTTTCCATAATTTCTGAGAATTTTTCTGAATTATTTTTTATTTTCTGGAGACAATTTGCCCATGAGGGGTAAAACTATCATTTCATGAAGAAATGAGGGTCAAAATCAAAAAATACGGGTCTATCCAATCAAAATTAACCATTTCTTATTTTCTATAATTTTGAGGATTTTTCGAAATTTTCGGAGACAATTTGCCCATAATGGGCAAAGTTGTCATTTCAAAAAGTTCATGAAGGGAAATCATCAAAAATAGGATTGGCCAGTCGAAATAGCCCATTTCCTAATTCTTGAGGTTTTTCTGAATTTTCTAAAATTTTCCAAGACAATTTACCTATGAGGGGCAAAATCGTCATTTTGAAAATATCGGGAAGGAAATTCATCAAAATAGGATTGGCCAGTCGAAATGACTCGTTTCCAAATTTTTAAAATGTTTCCGAATTTTTCAGAATTTTTCGAGACAATTTACCCATGAGAGGCAAAATCATCATTTTGGAAAAATCAGAAAGGTGATTCATCAAAAATAGGATTGGCCAGTCGAAATGGCCCGTTTTCTAATTTTTGAAATTTTTCTGAATTTTTCAAAATTTTTCGAGATAACTTACCCATAAGGGGTAAAATGGTCATTTTGGAAAAATTCGAAAGGAAATTCATCAAAAATAGGATTGGCCAGTCGAAATGGTCCGTTTCTTAATTTTTGAGATTTTTCTGAATTTTTCAGGATTTTTTAAGACAATTTACCCATAAGGGGTAAAATCATCATTTTAGAAAAAAAAATCAAGAAGGAAATTCATCAAACATAGGATTGGCCAATCAAAATGGCCCGTTTCCTAATTTTTTGAGATTTTTTTTGAATTTTTTAGAATTTTTCGAGACAATTTACCCATACGGGGCAAAATCATTATTCTGGAAAAATTCAGAAGGAAATTCATCAAAAATAGGATTGACCAGTCGAAATGGCCCATTTCCTAATTTTTGAGATTTTTTTGAATTTTTCAGAATTTTCCGAGACAATTTACCCATAATGGGCAAAATCATCATTTTAGAAAAATCAGGAAGGAAATTAATCAAAAATAGGATTAACCAGTCGAAATGGCCCGTTTCCTAATTTTTGAGATTTTTTTTGAATTTTTTGAGATAATTTACCCATAAGGGGCAAAATCGTTATTTTGACAAAGGAAATTCATCAAAAACAGGATTGACCAATCGAAATGGCCCGTTTCTTAATTTTTGAGATTTTTCTGAATTTTTCTGAATTTTTCCAAGACAATTTGCCCATAAAGGTCGAAATCGTCATTTTGAAAAAATAGGAAGGAAATTCATCAAAAATAGGATTGGCCAATCGAAATGGCCCGTTTCCTAATTTTTGAGTTTTTTTATTTTTTATTTTTGAATTTTTCTGGAAATTTTTCTCATTAGTTAATTTAATTTAATTTAATTTAATTTTAAATTTCTGAATGCAATGCATGAGATTTTTCTAAATGCAACCTCATAAATAAACGCAATTTATCCCGAGAATGCATATGAATTTGATTAAACTACATGACCAACCCTATATGACATGCAATTAAAATTAAATCAATCTTAACATGCATTCTACGTGATGAATTAATTGATTAACCCAAACATCTACCTCTAAATGACATGAAAAATGCGGCATCCAATGCATGATGACATGGCAAAGATGATTTTTTTCCCTTTTTAAAAGCCTAGGATACTGGTTATATACAGAAACAATATAGCCAGACATACAAATTTAATATGCGGAGGCAGACAAATGTACCAGGAGAAAGCAACAAATTGAGAAGACACTATTCAAACGTTCCTATTTTAATGCCCTATTTTAATGTCCAAAGGAAAATAATAGCACACAAAAAGAACTGAAATAAAGAGAGCTAATATCAAAATTCAGACCTGAAATGGGCATAAATGATTGCTCCTAAAATACGCCAACTTTCAGCTTGAAGCCAGAGTTTCATATTCAGCATTTAGGTCCACAGAGATAACTTGCTCCTTGCTTCGATATAGTACCACTGCATCGTCACTGGCTACAAGATGCATCATGATGCGTAGAAATCCTAGCTCATTCATGACAATTTGAAGGGCACATACCACGTCGTTGCTCCCCTGCTCATTACTCTCGATCATCATGACTGTTCTCATGTATCTTTCACAGAATCCTTTGTTTCCTCTCACACATAGGATAACAGAATCTCTGATGCAACCCTTGCATAAGGAAAATGAATAACACATGTAGTATGCATTCTTCTCACAATTGCTATAGAGGTGCCAACCACAGTCCCAATGCCCCTTGGTTCAAAAGAAAGCCTCATCACGATTCACACGCGAAGGATGGTATACCTTAGGGCATCCCCGCGATCACATAGCCCAAGTTCATCCCCGTTGAAACAAACGAAGCATACATCCTCTTCCATCTTCTTCCTCGTAGGAGCCTTAACTCCCTTAGAAATCCTTCCTTGCTTCCTCTTTTAACCACCAATTATATTTGCTTCCTCAACCTTCTCCATCTCACCTAAGACATCTGTTTCCTCAGCAACATCAGTGTCCTCACGCACCTCCATTGATGCGAGATGGTTCGACAAACGAAAGATCGATGAACAGGTGATTACCTATACGCTGCTAAAATGGATCGCAGGAGAATGAATGGTCGAGAAGTGGCTACCGAGAAGTTCACCCAAGAGCGAACTTCATGTGTTCAACGTGTCTTTTATTTTCCTAGCACATATTTTTATTTCCTAGGAATTAATGTTATTAGTTAGGAAATAGAATGAGTATCTTGGGGAACTGGAGAAGAAATTAAGAAGGAATGAGGGAATAAATATCTTTGGGAATTGGAGATGTAATCAAAGAGGATCTAGACCCTTCCTTAATCATCTATAAAAAAAGATGCTAAGGTTAGAATGGAGGGAGCTTATTTTCAAGAATTAATATTACTGAGTGTGTTGAGATTATCGAGTGATAACTTTGAGCGGTGGTGTATCTGTATCCGTTAACGGCTTGAGTTTTATCCTTCGTCCTTATTTGACAGTGGTTTTCTTTTTTTTTGCCATCGTTCATCTTCATTCAGCGTCTCGTGGTGTCGGATCCTTCTTTACGTGGATTTTCGACACTGGACCGCGTCGGTTTTGGTATCAGAGCGTCCCAGGTTTGTGATGGCGAACAGATTTCGACGTGGAATGAACATGGAAGAAAACCGATCAACTCACCTTGAGCGAGAGGTAGAAGACTTGCGGTAGCAAGTCGAACAACTACTAGAAGCCAGAAGGAGGCCCTGATCTCCGATCTCCTTGCACGACGAGGATATCGAGAACCCGTTCGTGGAAGACCCTGGTGAAGAGGAAACTCAAGGAAGGAACCATCGGGAGCGTCATATAGTCCGATACCACTCAATTAGGGTGGATATACCGGAGTTCGAGGGAAAACTTGATCCAGAAGAGTTTCTCGATTGGCTCCACACGATCGAGAGGGTGTTCGAGTATGAGGACATCCCAGAGGACAGGCGAGTCAAGATGGCGGCGCTCCGACTTCGAAAGTACGCGAGTCTATGGTGGGAAAATTTAGGCCATCAGAGACGGCGCGAAGGAAAAGAGAAGATTCGTTCGTGGGAAAAGATGAGGCGAGCGATGAAGAAGCGATTCTTGCCGAAACGCTATCGGCGGGATCTATTTTTGAGGCTGAACTCGTTGCAACAAACGGGTTCCGTTCCAGAATACACTCACGAGTTCGAGCAGCTGATGATGCAATGCGACGTTTCCGAACCACCTGAACAGACCATCGCAAGGTACATTAAAGGTTTGAAGTCTCATGTAGCGGACGCTGTGGAATTACAACCCTACTGGAGTTATGCGGATGTGTGCAACCTCGCACACAAGGTCGAAAAGCAGCAGTCGAAGAGGATGAACTTGAAGCCTATGGCGAGAACGACTCCTTTCAGCAAAGGGAATACCTCGACGAAATCCTATCCGTCATCGACAAACAAAGACAAGGGCAAAGCTGAGTTCCGATCTGCACCGAACAACCACAGCATGCGAAAATGCTTCAAATGTCAAGGATTTGGGCATATAGCAGCAGAGTGCCCAACTCGACGAACCATTACCCTCAAGGAGCTCTCTGATGAAGATAATGAAGAAGTTCGCGAAGAAGGACCCATATGGGATGTTGAGGAAGAATATGTTGAGGAGCCCGACGAAGGAGAATTGCTTGTGATTCGTAAGGCCCTTAACACCAATGCCATGCCAGAAGACGTCAACCAGCGAGAGCAGATCTTCCAAACTCGTTGCACGATACTCGGGAAGGTATGCCAAGTGATTGTGGATAGTGGTAGCTGCACTAACGTGGCCTCAACGACCATGGTGGAAAAATTGAAGTTGCCCATGACCCCGCACCCGCAGCTATACAAACTGCAATGGCTTAGCAAGGAGAGCGACATACGGGTAACGAAACAAGCTCTTATTTCACTAACGATTGGTCAAAATTACAGAGACATGGTGACTTGTGATGTTGTGCCAATGGATGCTTGCCACCTTTTGCTCGGGAGACCGTGGCAGTACGATCGACGAGCTGTACATGATGGGCATAAGAATACCTACTCCATCACTTTGGACCAGAAGAAGATCACTCTCATGCCATTATCTACACCAACTTCTTCGAGGCCAGTGAAAAAGGATCGCAGTTCGACCCCGAAGCTAGTCGAGTTGATTAAAACCGTTCGAGGCGAAGAGCATATGTATGCCTTAATGATCCTCGAGAGAAGTGCAGAAAAGGAGACTCTGACCCATCCCCGAGTGGAGCAACTACTTCAAGAATTCAAGGAGGTGTTTCCAAAAGACATGCCGGGAGGACTCCCACCTCTACGAGACATCCAACACCAAATCGATCTCATTCCTGGAGTGACGTTGCCCAATCGACCAGCCTATCGATGTAGCCCCAGTGAAGCCAAGGAGCTGCAACGACAGGTCGACGAGCTAATCCAAAAGGGATTCGTACGCGAGAGTCTCAGTCCATGCTCTGTTCCCGCAATCCTAGTGCCCAAGAAGGATGGCTCATGGTGGATGTGTGTGGATAGTCGGGCCATTAACAAAATCACAATTAAATACAGATTTCCTATTCCTCGTCTCGATGATATGCTTGACGAATTGCATGGTGCCTGTATATTTTCGAAAGTAGATTTGCGAAGTGGATATCACCATATTCGAATGAAGGAAGGAGACGAGTGGAAGACGGCGTTCAAGACCAAATTTGGCCTGTACGAATGGATGGTAATGCCTTTCGGCCTCTCGAACGCGCCCAGCACCTTCATGAGATTGATGAACCAGGTGTTTCGACCTTTCATTGGAAAATTCATCGTTGTTTACTTTGACGACATTCTCGTGTATAGTCACAACGAGAAGGATCACTTAGAACATCTACGACAGCTGTTCGCTAAGCTTCGAGAACAGCACCTCTTCGGGAACAGCAAGAAATGCGAGTTTCTAGCTCCCAAGCTTATGTTTTTGGGATACGTGATTTCCAAGGAGGGCATCTAGGTCGACGACAGCAAGATCGAGGCCATTCGCGATTGGCCAATCCCGAAGACTGCTCACGATGTTCGAAGCTTCCACGGACTCGCGTCATTCTATCGGTGATTCATAAAAAACTTCAGCACCATCGCCGCACCATTGACCGAATGCCTGAAGGGAGCGGTTTTTGAATGGACTACTACAGCCCAAGCTAGTTTCGAGCACCTCAAGAAGCAACTTTGCAAAGCTCCCCTGTTAGCACTTCCAGACTTCGAAAAATTTTTGAAGTTGAGTGTGACGCATCTAGGATTGGAATCGGAGGAGTCTTACTTCAAGAAGGTCGACCGATCGCTTACTTTAGCGAAAAGTTGAATGAGGTACGAATGAAATACTCCACATATGACAAGGAGTTCTATGCGATCATTCGAGCATTGGAGCATTGGAGTCACTATCTATTGGCGAGAGAGTTCGTTCTTCATACGGACCATGAAGCTTTGAAGCACATCAATGGGCAGACCAAGCTCAATCGACGCCATGCGAAGTGGGTGGAATTTCTTCAATCATTCACGTTTGTATTGAAGCATAAGTCCGGAGCGAAAAATGTTGTGGCAGACGCCTTGTCAAGGAAGGCAGTGCTACTGACCATGATGGAGTCCAAGCTTATTGGATTCGAATCATTGAAGGAGTTGTATGTCAATGATGAGGACTTCAAGGAGATCTATGCGGAGTGTTCAATAAGGGCAATCGAGCACTACCATCTACTCAACGGCTTCCTATTTCGAGAATCACGACTATGCATCCCTCAAAGCTCCGTACGTGAGTTACTCATTCGGGAGGTTCATGGGGGAGGAATGGCCGGACACTTCGGCACCCAGAAACACTCGAAATGCTGCAGGAGCATTTCTATTGGCCAAAGATGAGCAAGGACGTCAAAGCTCTTGTTCGATGATGTGCCACCTGCCAGCGCGCAAAAAGTCACGTCCAACCACAGGGTCTTTACACTCCTCTACCCGTGGCAGAGCGTCCATGGGAACACATCAACATGGACTTTGTCCTAGGATTGCCGCGAACGCAGCGACAAAAAGACTCTATAATGGTGGTGGTTGATCGATTCTCGAAGATGGCACATTTCATTTCTTGCCGACAGACCGATGACGCCTCCCGTGTCGCGAATCTTTATTTTCGCGAGATTGTTCGATTACATGGAGTACCAACGATAATCGTGTCCGATCGTGACGCCAAATTCCTGAGTTACTTCTGGAAAACATTGTGGCACAAGCTCGGGACAAAGCTGATTTTCAGCACTACCTGTCACCCTCAGACAGATGGTCAGACTGAAGTCGTGAATCGAACTATGGGAACTATCCTCAGGACCCTGGTGTCAAAAAATCAGAAGGATTGGGATATCAAGCTCGCTCACGCTGAATTCGCCTACAACCGAGCTCATCATTCCACCACTAAGGCATCACCGTTTGAGGTAGTTTATGGTGTTAATCTGCAGATACCGGTCGAACTGCTACCGATGCCAAGCAAGGAAACTTGGAACAAGGATGCTGCTAAACGAGCCGAGAAGATGTTGAAGCTCCACAAGAAGATTCGAGCAAACATCGAGAAGCAGAATGAGAAATACAAGGCAAGGGCGAATCGGGGACGCCAAGACAGAATTTTCCATCCTGGCGATCTGGTGTGGATTCATCTGCGAAAGGAGAGGTTTCCTGCGAGCCGAAAGAACAAACTCATGCCTCGGGCAGACGGACCTTTTCGTGTTGTCAAGCGAATCAATAACAACGCTTATAAGATCGATCTACCGGGTGAGTACGGAGTCTCCGCAACTTTCAATGTCCAAGATCTCGTACCATACGAAGATGATGAAGAACCCTTAGATTTGAGGACAAATCTTTTTCAGCAAAGGGAGACTGATGCGAGATGGTTTGACAAACGAAAGATCGATGAACAGGTGATTACCTATACGCTGCTAAAATGGATCGCAGGAGAATGAATGGTCGAGAAGTGGCTACCGAGAAGTTCACCCAAGAGCGAACTTCATGTGTTCAACGTGTCTTTTATTTTCCTAGCACATATTTTTATTTCCTAGGAATTAATGTTATTAGTTAGGAAATAGAATGAGTATCTTGGGGAACTGGAGAAGAAATTAAGAAGGAATGAGGGAATAAATATCTTTGGGAATTGGAGATGTAATCAAAGAGGATCTAGACCCTTCCTTAATCATCTATAAAAAAAGATGCTAAGGTTAGAATGGAGGGAGCTTATTTTCAAGAATTAATATTACTGAGTGTGTTGAGATTATCGAGTGATAACTTTGAGCGGTGGTGTATCTGTATACGTTCCTTGTTTAGCTCACCCTTGAGTACGTGACGGTGGTGTATCTGTATCCGTTAACGGCTTGAGTTTTATCCTTCGTCCTTATTTGACAGTGGTTTTCTTTTTTTTGCCATCGTTCATCTTCATTCAGCGTCTCGTGGTGTCGGATCCTTCTTTACGTGGATTTTCGACACTGGACCGCGTCATCCATTTCATCAACAGCTTCTATATCTCCTACCACATTATCCATCTCTTGATCCTCTACCTCAACATGCTCTGCTATAACAGAAAACTCCACTTTTTCAACTGGGTCCCCAACAAACACAATACCCTCTACAACATCAGTAAGTTCTAAAGTTTTCCTCTCCTCAGCATCCACCAAGCCCACGCCTGTTGTGCCAACAACTGCATCATCAACCACCATATCCTTTTTTACAACGGCAATGCCATCCATATTATCCATCAGTGCAATGACCTCCATGGGGCGAGCCATGCCCATGTCCTCATCAATGTGCTCTAGTGCCTAAGTTTCTTCCTCATGAGCAACCTCTTTATCCGTCATCTCCACGATGGCATCTCTTCGCGTATCCTCCTCTGGCGCCCTAACTACATCAGGACCCTACTCTGCCTCAATCTCCTCATGCTCTTTTGCACCAATTTCTGTGTGCTCCATGGTTTTCTCATTCCTGAAAGCATCACCCTCCTGCCTGTCCTCTGTCACCTACGTATCCTCCACTTCAACAACCCCAGCATCCTGCTCTACCACTTCATCGAAAGCCACAATAGCATCGACCCCTTCAATCTCCATTTTCTCTTTAGCTCCATTAACCTGCCGTGCAACTACCAACACATCATCGCCCTGCTCACAGCGCATCCCCTCAACCTCCGTGGCCAGTGTTGCAGGGTTACCCTCTCTGTGGGATAAACTTTGACTCGCCACATCTTGAATGTGTGATCCAAGCTCCCGTTGTTAACCAGCAAGCCCTTCACCGTGGCCTCCCTCTCTAGAGTTATTGCTAAGCATTTCACAGGTCCATGGTGCCCGTCCATGACCGCGAGACAGGTGTGGAAGCAGTTCCCTTCCTCCTTCCTCTACACCCTGACGGTCGCGTCTTCGAAGTTGCTGAAAATCAAATCCGCCATGACGGCCAAGCAAAGAACGACCAAGTGGTGGCTCTGCAGGAAACCTCTGTGGTTGAACCCTCCCGCGGTCTTTTCCTTCTCCCAGAAGTTGATGAGCCTATCGGATGAGCCGGAGTAAAGGATGCATGTGCTCGGCGACGAGGACAATGTTAAGGCGTTGATCGGTGAGAGTTGGAACTGTAGCGTCATGCTGAAAATATGCGAGCTCTCGCCGAAAACCCTCCTCCATATCTTCACCGAACCATCCGAGGAGCAGGTGAATACACAACCAACGTCTTGGTTGATCGCGATCGCGTTGGCGTGGCTTTCATGAGCCACGAATGAATCGACACAACGATTTTCCAGGATTTTCCACGCTTTGGCTGTTTTATCCTACGAGCTGGTATACAAGAGCTTCTCTTCGTGGTTGTAAGTGTTAAATATGTCTTGAATTTATGACATATTATTTGAGTGGGCCGTAGGCCCAACCCAGAGGAATTAGGTTTTTCCTTTTATGTTTTGAGACACAATATATATATTATGATTAGGGTTTCATTGTACGTGCACTCTCCTTTTGAATATAGTGGAATTTTTCGTTGTGCCTCGCCCGTGGACGTAGATCAATTTTGATCGAACCACGTAAATCTCTGTGTTCCACTTTTGTTCTTTGTTTGATTTCCGCAACAAATTGGTATCAGAGCCTCTTCTCTGAAACCCTAACCCTCAGTCGTCAACCCACCGTCAGCTGCCGGCCACGACCCGTGTGGTCGGCCAACTCGCTCGGCCAAGGCCCGTGCGCCCGGCCAAGTCCGTCGGCCACGACCTGTTCTCTCGGCCAACTCGCTCGGCCAAGGCCCGTGCGCCCGGCCAAGTCCGTCGGCCACGACCCGTGCTCTCGGCCAACTCGCTCGGCCAAGGCCCGTGCGCCCGGCCAAGTCCGTCGGCCACGACCCGTGCTCTCGGCCAACTCGCTCGGCCACGGCCCGTGCTCCCGGCCAAGTCCGTCGGCCACGACCCGTGAGCTCGGCCACGACCCGTGCGCTCGGCCACTTCGCTCGGCCACGGCCCGTGCGCTCGGCCACTTTTCTCGGCCACCTCCCGGCAACCATACCAGAACAGCCCCCGACAACCCCCGACGACTCCCGACAACCCTCGATCCCCCCGACGACCCAATACCAAATCAAAGGGCTCTTTTAGATGGCATCTCTGAAGTTTCAGATTTCATCTTTTGATGGACAGAATAATTTTGGATTATGGAGAATAAAGATGAAAGCTTTATTGAGGCGAGAGGGTACGGTTAGGGCGCTGGACGGAAATTATCCAAACGACGTGACCTCGACAAAAATAGAAGAGATGGATGAGAAGGCGCATAGCGCGATTCAGTTGTCTCTGAATGACAAGGTTCTGCGAGAAGTCGCCGATGAGGAAACAGCTGCGGTCTCTGGAGCAAACTGAAAAGTCTCTACATGAAGAAATCTTTGACGTCGAGACTTTATTTGAAGCAGCGTCTTTATACCCTAAAGATGGGCGAAGGTACGCCTGTTTAGGAACACTTGGATGAGTTTAATAAAATTATTCTGGATATGAAAAATTTAGATATTAAACTTGATGATGAAGATCAAGCTTTGATTGTGTTATGTTCACTGCCTGCTTCATATGAGAATTTTGTGAACTCGATGCTTTATGGACGTGAATCCATAACCTTGGAGGATGTTAAAGCATCTTTGAATTCTGCTGAATTGAGAACGAAACTGAATGGGAATACTAGTGAAAATAAAGCAGATGGTTTATTTGTGAGAGGCAGGAACAAATAGGGATAAAGCTCCTCGAGGGAAATCTGTTGGTCGCTCAAAATCTAGGCCACCTGGCGATAAGACGAACGTGGAGTGCTATTATTGTCACAAAAGAGGACATTACAAGTCAGATTGTCCTGTGCTCAAGAGAAAAGGTAAGCAACATGCTCAAAGACAAGATGTGGTGAATGTTGCTAGCGAAGATGAGTCTAAGGCGTCAGACAGTGTTCTTACTGCATGCTCTGCTGTTAGTTTGTCCATGATGATTGGATATTGGACTCTGGAGCATCATATCATATGTACCCAAATAGGGAATGGTTCACCACGTATGAGAAAATAAATGGTGGATCAGTCTTGATGGTTATGATACTGTATGCAGAGTTATGGGTATTGGTACTATTCGGATTAAATGTCATGACAAAGTAGTAAGAACCTTGACTGAAGTAAGGCATATACCGGACTTGAAGAGAACCTTATCTCGTTGAGCAGTTTGGATTCCATTGGGTATATGTACTCATGTGGAGGTGGAGTTCTCAAAGTCTCCAAAGGCAATCTGGTTGTGATGAAAGGAAGCAAGGTGAACCACTTGTATCATCTACAGGGTAGCACTGTTATGGGCCTTCGATTGGCACATCTAATTCTGTTTCTGATAATGATAAAACAAACTGTGGCATATGCGTTTGGGCCACATGAGTGAGCGTGGCATGACAGTTTTGAGTAAACGTGGTTTACTTTGTGGAGAGCAGACGACCTCGCTAGATTTCTGTGAGCATTGTGTTCTTGGCAAGCAGTGCAGAGTCAGCTTCAGTACAGGCACACATTCAACAAAGGGCACACTTGACTACATCCACTCTGATTTATGGGGACCAGCACAGGTTCCATCTAAGGGGTGGTGCTCTTTACTTTGTGACGTTCATTGATGATTATTCCAGGAAGGTTTGGGTTTATTTTCTGAAGAGGAAAAGTGATGTATTTGAAACCTTCAAAAGTGGAAAGCCCTTGTTGAGAATCAGACTGGAAGAAGATCAAACGTCTTAGGACTGATAATGATCTTGAGTTCTACAGTGGCGATTTTGAATGAATTCTGTGCAGATGCTGGTATCGTTCGACACAGTACAGTTAGACACACTCCTCAGCAGAATGGGGGTGGCAGAACGTATGAACAGAACCCTTTTGGAGAGAGCAAGATGCATGCTCTCTAATGCTGGCATGGAAAAGACTTTTGGGCTGAAGCTGTTAACGCAGCATGTTATCTGGTTAATCGCTCTCCTTCAACAGCATAGACTGCAAGACTCCCTTTGAGAAGTGGTCAGTAAGCCTTGCGATTACTCAATTCTAAAGGTTTTTGGGATGCCCTGCTTATTATCATGTTGAAGGATGGTAAGTTAGAACCTAGAACAAGAAATGCATCTTTGTTGGATATGCTGATGGTGTAAAAGGGTATTCGTTTGTTGGTGTCCGGAATCCAAC